>JAZHGK010005845.1:0-13344 GCA_037855215.1 Waitea zeae
GGCGGGTTACAATCCGACGAGGGCTATTCCCTCGTCGCTGGTAGTTTAAATACATGTAGTGAATAATAGAAGTAACAAAACGTATTTAACAAAAGATTGCATTTGGGGATGCGGCACAAAGACATAATATTAAATTCCTTACCGGGCTTGCTAAACTCCAACATAAATCCGCCTCACGACACCTTCACGTATCTCCAATTCCAACAGTTAGTATATGTGGATGTAGACCTGCAAGCCAATGACTTAAATTTTACAAAGGATAAGACCAACTAGTGTAGACTATTGCTGGCTCGCTCTCCTGTAGGAAGCGGGATGTCAACGACAACCGAACGATGCACGGTAGCAGATGGACCAGAACCAAGAAGGTTGGAATATTCCATTGTTTGCTAGCTAATACATGAGCATTGATCAATCGTATCCAAATTTTAGATGGTACGAAGCCGATTGCCAACGATAGGCGACCATAAAAGGGATGTTCCGCGAGAGGTTGGGATTGGGACGTCTTAGACAAAATGAGAGAAGAGAGGAGCAGAGGAAGCGCAAATGACGAGAGCAGCACACACAGTCCAATGGTATATGTCATCGACGAGGAAAGAGAGAAATAGAAAATAGAGACCAAAAAAAATTGAGCATGGGTTGCAAAGCGTCCCAAAGCAAAACGGGCGCGTATGAACCTTCTACCATCGGTCCAACCTGTTCTCGGAGTTAGAAAACTACAAGAGCGAGACGGCGACGGCTCCTGGAGCATGCTTAAACGAGTCTCGTCCAGCTTGCCTTCAAAAGTCTTGACGAGAACAAGGATTCGGGCGAGCGTATCCATGATGGTTCTGTAGTGAGCGGAGGGGGCGTTGGAGTGCTCGGTGGCTGTGGTCGACCGGTGGGCGGGGCCGTCGGATGGCTCACGAAGGACGAGCGCAGCCGATGATCGTGACGAGGTTGACGGGTGATGGCTCCGGAGGCGGTCTTCTTGAAGTCACCCATGGTTAGCGATGGGGTGATTGGATAGGTTCTGGTGTAGTTGTTCGCGATGCGACGGCGCCGATAGATTTAAGAAGGGAGAGCGTGTGAGTTTGGAGGACCATGGTGCTGATAATAGGTTGGGAGTAGCTCAGGCGCGAACAAGGCTTGCGGACGACCTAGATTCCGGAGTCCATATGTAAGGCCCTGTTCGGTGGGATCAGCTGGGCTGATCCCCCATTTTGGCGGGCGAGTTGGCAGGGGATGATCCCCGCTGACCCCCCCTGGGTGACTGGGGATCAACCCAGCTGATCCCCCGCCAATTTGCCCGCCGAAATGGGGGGATCAGCCGGGGGATCAACCCAGCTGATCCCACCGAACAGGGCCTAAGGCACAGACTCGTGTTGAACGCCTCGAACACCTGCAGGGTTGACATGGCTCAGACGGCGCCCACCGCTGAAGTTCTCGGTTAGATTTTGACGCACCACGTGCTTTTCAAAGGTAGGAGGCTGTCAATCGCGCCAACACGCCAACAGTCCGCAGATCACTCAACTACGTATTTGGGCGGCCTCTGTCTAAGGCCTGTCGAAGGAACGAGGGAGAACGTCTCGCGCTCAACCTTCCTAGGCTAGCAGCATGCCAGGCAAACCACACACGCTGTAGAATTAGGCAAATTTCTCGTAACCTAGTGGAGAACTCATGAGAATATAAATAAGACGATGAGGTTGCACCCAGACCTATACAGAAATCCGGAAAATGTCACTTTCTGAACGTCAAATCTCCGACGGCTGATGAGTACTTGAGTGCCTGAGGGATGGTTCAGCGGGCGTCTTATTTCCGAGTTTGTGAGTGCCAGGAAGCTCTTGAAGCTCCAGATGTTGATTATCGGAACCAACCGTAGATCATGCGTGGATGAAGAAATCGCAGGTTTCTGGGTCGAAATCTGGATGGTCGAGGCTCTGGTGAGATCATCATCGAGTCAGGCTTGGACAACAATCTCATCAAGCTGTGATCCATGCTGTCAACTGCAGGGCTGACTTTTCGCCAACTGCGCTTTTGGAGCAGCGTTTACAGGGGTGGTTTTGCGCAGACGTCGACGGGCTACGGCACGTGCTGGCCATTTTATTAATAGACATAAGTCGTAGGTATTATCACTCTAAAAACAATCGACGAGATGTACAGCGGATATGGCGGTGGCGATGTCATATGGCCGTCGCCAACGAGGGCCACAGCGGCGTGGGTTGGGGTGGTTGTGAACCAACTTGTGGCTGGATAGAGTTCAATGAACTCGAGGGATCACGGAAAGAAATGAAGGTTGAAACATCGTCGTAAGCGCCCCCAGTCCCATTCGACAACACGGTAGCCCAACTGGCACCGCGTGCCTACCGTCGGCATGAGACGGATGGCGGTGGCGATGGAGGGGGGACGACGAGCGGTTGGGTTTAGGAGGCAAATAGGCGAAGGCATTCCGAAAAGGGAAGGGCTGAGAGGGGGAAAAGAGGGAGGAGGAAAGCTGGATGAATCGGACGTGCGTGGACGCAGAGGCCTCTCAGCACACACGCGCGCGGGGGGTGATTCGGTCAGGCACGACGTCGGCACGCGCAGCCCACACCCGCCCCGTTCTCACCCTCACACCATCAACACACACCCGCGAGCCCACATCATCCACAGTCCCCTCCCCCCGCGAGCCCACCCTCTCTCTCCTCCCTTCCTCCCTCGACGCCCACGAACGGTCGCAGAAAGCGGCCCCACATCGACGACTGCCCAACCATGCTCACCAACAACACCATGGACGTTCCGCCATCGGCGCCTTCGGGCACCGACTCTCCCCCGCTTCGTCAGACGATCCTCGGCTCCTTCCTGCGCGGCCGTCGACACTCCAACTCCCACCTGAACCCGCCGCAGAGCCCGACGGCGGAGGTGCCCAATCCTCTGGGTAGGTCCATCAGCCCCTCCCCCCCCTCCCCCTCCAGCAGAAGCGAGCTAATCAACGAAAAACAAAATAAAATCCTCCCTCCCCTATTGTCCCTCCTCCTCCCTATCGTAGGTGCCGCATCCGCCGCCAGCCCACAACTCCCACCGATTAACACCACCACCACCCAATCCTCCTCCGGCCCGCTCTCGGGCATCCTCCGCCGCCGCCGATCCGCGGGCACCATGAACGGCGGGAGCCCCGTCCCGCCCGCCGGGGCGTCCTCCACCCCACCGCCCGTGCCGCCCGCGCCCTCAGTCCTCGTCGGCCCCGCCGTCCCGCCGCCCATCGCGCGCCCCCCGGGGATCGCCCCCATCCTCGGCCAGGCCCACACCGCCCACCCGGCCGGCACCAACGGCGGCACCACCCCCGGCGCCGCGCCAGCGAACCCGAACGCGCCCAGCCACCGCATCCGCCTCGTCCCGCACCTCGAGTCGCGCCGGTCGCTCCGCTTCGACGCGATCACGCGCGACGTGCGCGAGGGCGACGTGCCCCTCCGCATCGGCCGCTTCACCGACCGGTCGGGCGGAGGCGCGGCCGCGGCCAACGCGCTCGGCTCGAACAAGCTCGCGTTCAAGTCCAAGGTCGTCTCCCGCACGCACGCCGAGATCTGGGTCGACGCCGCGCAGGGCAAGTTCATGATCAAGGACACCAAGTCCTCCTCCGGCACCTTCCTCAACCACATCCGCCTCAGCCCGGCGAACACGGAGAGCCGGCCGCACGAGCTCCGGGACGGCGACATCCTCCAGCTCGGCGTCGACTACCAGGGCGGGACGGAGGACATTTACAAGTGCGTCAAGATTCGGGTCGAGATTGGGCGCGAGTGGCAAGCTCAGGCGAACGCCTTCAAGTCAGTCTTCCCTTATTTATTTATTTTTGCGATGAAATTGATCTCTCCCATAAATAGCACCAACGCACTCAAGCAGCTGAAAGCGCTCGCGACGGACCTGACAAAGTCCAAGGAAGCGCTGGATCAAGGCAAGAAAGTGTCCACCAAGACCGGCCTCCCAGACTGTTGTATCTGTACGTCATCGTTTCCACCCAAGGTTTCCTCCTCCACCCTCATTCACCTTCGCACGCAGGCCTATTCTCCGTCAGCATCCAACAAGCCCTCTTCATCGCGCCGTGCTCGCACGCCTTCCACTTCAAGTGTCTCCGCCCCTTGCTCGACAGCCACTACCCGGCGTTCATCTGCCCGCTCTGCCGCACCTTCGCCGACCTCGAGGCGGACGTGGAGGTCGACGACGCCGAGGAGGCGTGGGAAGACCCCACGGATGCGCTGCGCGCCGAGACGGCCGCGGCGGGCGCGGAGACCGAGACGGAGGCGGACACGAGCGCGACGCGGCTCGGGACCACGGCCGCGAACATGCGCCGGAACGCGAGCGCGCCCGCGGGGAGCGTGCGGCACGTGCAGGAGATGTCGCGTCTGCACGAGGAGGACGAGGAGCTGCTGGCGCGGACGGACGAGGAAGGGGAGGAGGAGCGGATGCTGATGGACGACGGGGACGCGGAGCGCGCGGCGATGCTGCTGATCGCGAACGGCTCCCAGCCGCTCTCGCCCTCCCAGTCCCAACCGCCCTCGGCCGTACCGCGCGCGGGGAGCGAGAGCGAAGGAGAAGGGTTCGTCGCCGCGCTCGAGGCGATGGACGTGGACAGCCATCAGCACCAGCTCCTCCAGCAGCAGCAACAGCAGCGCCATCCGCTCCCGTCACCGCCGGGCGCGCGGGGGATATCGGCCAGCCCTGGCGGGTACCAGGGCGGGTACCTCAACCGGGCGGGCGGATCCGGTCCGAGCGGGGTCGTCGTCAGCGGGATCGACTCGGGCAGCTCGGAGGGAGAGGGGAACGCGGAGGACGTGCACGGCACGTTGGGCGGGAAGAGGAAGCGGTAGGAGGTTCATACGCGCCCCTGTTTCGCTTTGGGACGTTTTGCAACCCACGCTCGTCTATTTCTTTGTCTCTATTTTCTCTTTCTTCTTTCCTCGTCGATGTCATGTGCCATTTGGACTGTATATACTGCTCTCGTCGTTTGCGCGCTCTCTCCTCCTCTCTCCTGGCCCACACGTCCTCCCTTACCCCAACCTCTCACGAAACGTCCCTTGTATACTCGCCTATCGTTGGGGGGGAATTGGCTGCATACTACATCTTTCGGATACGATTGACGAATGCTCATATATTAGCTAGTGAATAATGTAATACTTCAACCTTCTTGATTCCGATCCATCTGCTACCCTTGTATCATTCAGCCATCGTTAAGATCTTGCCTCCTACAGAGGGCAAATCTTGCCCTTTGAAAACCGAAGTCACTGGCTGACAGGTCTATGCCCGCAAGCGATTGTACACTCGCGCTTGAATTCCTGTTTCTGGCTGCTTTAGCTACGTAATATACCCTTGAGCCCATTTTTGCCCAACTTTTCCGTCTGGTATTTAGCGTATTGTGCCGATACGCTGTGCCATCAACACTAATTGGGCTGAGTCCGTCTATCAGGTTGGAAATCAACTGCGTGTGCACACACGCAAGAGTCGTATGTGCACAAAGCTATGTATTACTCTCTACTTGGGTACATAAGTCAATTCGAGCGCCATCAAAGGTCGCATACTACACGTCGCCGTGCCCCCATCATGGCCACCTTCGGCGTCGTCTCTGCCTGATTCGTTCCCTCGAGTCGAGTTCACCGAAGGACAGGGTAGAGCTATTGGGAGAAAGCCAGAGGATCAGGTTCATCACTGTCACATTCACAAATGAGCCTGAGCCATGGCTAGAGTGTAATGTGACGGCTCCCTAGGTAGTAATTCATCAAAATGTCACCGATGGCAACACCGTGATCGGCCTGCCTCTTTTTCAGCTCTTCGCGGGTCAACACACACTTCCCGTCCCATACGACCTCGCCAACCACCTCTCTCAGTTCTCCGAAAACGCGATGAGAGCACCACCCCGTATAGCTCGAATCTCTTATTTCCAGGCTGAGAAGGCGGTGGCCTCCGGCCTCGCGAAGAGAGAAGGTGATGACCAAGTCCCTCGGCTTGAAGTGTGTGTGCTTGAAGTCCACGTCGAAAAGTGTGAGCGACTCGAGCTGAGGAAAGATGACAGGGAGGTGCACTTTGTGAGCCGGCTCTTCATGAATTAAGGTAGAGCTTGATAGAGGGCGGAAATCATATGTGACCGAAGAACTGTCAGTGTCGACAGGCATTTCAGCGCGGAGGGCTTCAACCACGGCGTTTGCACCTTCGGTTCGAGAGGCGATGATCGAACGGAGGTTCATAAAGCCAAAAACGTCGGCGACGTTGATGGATCGGTTTGGTGAGATATCGAGATAAAGGCAGCTCAGGGAGGACGTAGGAAATCCAAGTTCGAAAATGGACTTCAATTCGTCGTTGGCCCTCTCTCTGTGACTATAAGTAAAGGTTGATTCGTGATGACTCAAAATGTTGTCTGAGTCTGAATACGAAGGCAAAGGATGATATGGCTTGAGGCGTGAATGCGATTTGACAGCGAGAGTTCCGCGGTATTTGGCCAAGGTCACAAGCAATGAAGACGGCAGTGCAAGCCCTCGACTATACCTGCTCCGGATATGACCCATTAAGGAAGCTTGTGTCGTTGTATCCGAATTCATATCGGAAGGTAGCTCTATGTGCAGTTGTGTGGAGAAGGGATAAGCGATGTTGCACAATAAGCCGTCCATCGCTCCAGGGCGCGCCTGGAGCCGGAGGACTTCTAGTCGAGGAAAGCGTATCTTCTCATGCGCCTTGAGAAGTGGAAAGGTTGGCTCATCAACTGGGAGGCTGTAAGCAAGGTGTAACTCCCTCAGTCCTGGAATCGCCCGCAAGGCTTCTAAGATTGTTCCACCGGAAGACAGTGGGAGCTCAGAGTATCCGGGCCATATCTTCAGGTAAGAAAGATTAGGATGTATAGTGACCCTCCAATCTACCCAACCAATAAACTCCGCGTGATGAAGCTGTTTCATCAGCGTTATCGAGGAAAGTTTGACCAATGGGTCCAATTGGCAGGGAATTTTCTCGCAGGAGATAGAAAAATGTTCTAAATTGGGTGCAACATTGATCAGAAGCGGATCCAGGTGGTGCAGAAGATAGTGGTAAGGGAAGTGGAATTCTACCCCATGAATTTTAGCATCGCCCTTCGTCATGGTGGCTAACCAGTCATGATATGGGTCAGAACCGGGGACTGGAAGAGCATAGTCAGAGTATTTTGCCAACAAAAATCGCGCGGTGTGTTTAGTACGTTCGGCCAAAAGTAAGTTTAGCTCGGGCGACCGGGTGAATGGTATGGTTGACCAGAAACGGCCGTCGTTCACGGCGACGCTTCTCCAATGGCGGCACACAGACGACAGCTCAGTAAGCTGCCGAACATACAAGAGATTATCTCGGCTGGTGGACCCTACGTTTTGCCGAGCGAGAAGAAGTATTTTGGAGAGGAGTTCTGTGGGAAGCCTATTGATTGTAACGTAGCTGTTTGACTCCGAGTCCCTCAGCATCATTAATATGGTCCTTGCACTCCCAGCGGAGACATTTGCGCCAGTTGCAGCAATTAAGGGTGGACAATGCGAGCTGAGGCCATCCATGGATCTTCGACGTGTCTCAATTATGGCGTGAAGAACTGATGCGCTGTAACGGAGGAAGGTGACCAGTGACTCGTGAAGAGTTGACAATCAAGCAGCGTGCCGCATTAGTACCTGGGTGCCAGCCTCGTGAGCCTTGGTTCACTCGTCCGCCTTCCTCACATCCCCAACGAATAGGTGCTGACACCCTCGTTCATCCTTTCTCTCCATCTCCTCCGAACCTACCTCTGCCCCCCTTTTCAACTTGCCGACAACCTGAAGCCGCTACTGCCAAAATTTTACCTCCATCAAGCGCTCTCTGGCGAATTGAGTATCCCTCTGCCTACTTCAAGTCATCCGCTGGGCGTCCCCAGCGATTACTACTTCTGTGATCACGCTTCAAGGACGATGATCGGATGTGTGCTCATACGACGCTGACGGCCTGTGTCGCCCGCAAGCTTGAGGGAGAGTAAGAGCTCGGGAGAAATTTTTAGACCTCAGCTTAGTACGTGTCTCTGCTGTCAACCCTCCCCTCTCGCTTTCGTACCCGCCCACCGAGTCTCAGAATGTTCACAAACAGTTTACTGCGACACGCATTGGTAGCTGCTACTCTAGCGTCAACACCCATCCTCTCTCCCGCAGGTCTATGATACCCTCAGCCCTGCCGTTTCTACCGTGGTGATCGTTAACTACATTCTGGGGATAGGGTTTCCCCTCAATGTTTGTACTAACTAGAATTTGTGGGTGGAAGAAAAGTAGGAGCTCCTGTCCGAACACTGAAGCGTCCAGGAAAGGTTTGCGTACAAATAAAACTACCGGAACGTAACTACTGTATACGTTGCTTCGAATATACGGTGCTTTACTATACCTCAAGCCCATCGTCACCACTTGGACCAGCTTCGGGATTATCATAACCCTGGCCTTCTCTGCCCGATCCGCTACTACTTCGACCCGACACCGCCGCAACCCTCGGACTCAAACCTATCGGAAGGCGAGCTAGCACTGTTCCAGTGGCCAAGACCCTGAGAGTCGATCTCATAACCAAGGATATTGGTAAAACCAACATCCACGCTTGGCAAGCACTGGGGAGAGTGGGTATGCCGTCAAAAAGATCCGTCTGGACGAATGCAGAGTTGCCATCCCAGATTGCCTCCTTAACGACTTCTTCCAGAGCTTTGAAAACAGGATGTTTGCATCAGCATGTGCTATTCAAGCATTGTATTTCCAGATGAGGAAGGCGATAACCTCTGATCTTACGATGGGAGAAGATGGCGAGCAGGTCCACAGGTTCGAAACGGGTCCAATTGAAGTCTATATCGCAGAACGTGAGGAAACTTTCTCACTTTTTTTATTATCCTACACTGTCTTCTATTTAATATATACAGCATTAATTTAATCTATTACTCTCTACTTCATACCAGAAAACTCGCCTGTGAGAACCTCCGTTCCGACCATCCCCCTCTCGCAAGCGCGCTACTGAGCAAGCACTTATGACATATATTGACTTCTTTGATTATAGCCTGCTAATACTACCAGCGATTCACAGTCTATAATCCATATAACATTGACACTATCAAAATTCAATACATCATAGACGCTTTATAACCTTGAGTCGATATTGATGAAACAAAACTTGTATCCGCACAGAGCCATCATTCTCCGCTACTATGTACATTACTCTAAGTATCATATGCGATGCGCTACGACTTCTCGCTAATCAAATCTATGATTGTACGGACTTCTTATTCCAAACAACTTCGTCAACAACCTCCTTCAGATTTTGGAAAACTGGACCATGACACCAGTCCGCGTGAGCCGATTCTCTCACTTCGAGGTGAAGAAGCCGATGTCCTCTGGCCTTGCGAAGAGAGAAAATGGCGACCAGATCTTCCGGTTCGAAGTCAACCAACTCAAAGTCCACGTCAACGAATATGAGTGACTCAAGGCAAGGAAAGATCGTAGACTCGAAATGGCTCTTGCTTGGCTCGTCATCAACTGATATAAAATCTGGTAGATGATGAACATTCACTGAGTGGAGAGTGTTTCTCGTGTTCCTAACGGTGTTGGGATCGAGCGTTTTAACCACAGCGCTTGCGCTTCCGGCGCTAGAAACAACAATCAAACGTAGGTTCATAGAGCCAAAAACACTGGTAACGTCGATGGAGTGGCGCAATAGGCTGTCAAGATAAAGGTGGCTGACAGAGGATGTAGGGAACCCAAGTTTAAATATACGCTTCAAAGTGTCGTTTATTCTGAAAGCATTGGACCACAGAGAAAAAGTTGATTCGTGGTGGTTTGGCATGTAGAACAGATTTGAGCATGATGTTGTAAGATGGCACTGCTGGGGAAGCGAGAGCGATTTGACGGTTAGGATATTCAGAGCGTTGCAGGTTACGAGCAACGAAAATGGCAGGTCGAGCCCTTGAGTATATCTACTCTGGATACGACCCAACAAAGGGGTATATAGTGCTATATCAGCCTCCCATCTAATAGGCGACTCCAGGTGTAATTGTGCGGAGGAGGGACAGACAATGTTTTCCAGTAAGCTGCCACTCGTTTTTGGGTGGGACTGTATTCGGAACACTTCCAACCGAGGAAGGTATATCTTCTCGTGCTCCTCAAGACGCGGAAAAGGGGGACCGTCAATGCGCAAGCTGTGAAGAAGATGTAGCTCTCTCAGTCCTTTCATTGACCGCAGGGCATCTAAAACCGTGTTATCGGAGGAGAAAAAGCTCTTCCTGACGTTCTCAATCTTTAGGTACGAAAGGTTGGGATGGAGGGCGATGCTCCAGTCTACCCAGCCAACGAACTCTGCATGCCGCAGTTGCTTCATCAACGCCAATGAGGATACTTTGCCTATTGAAGCCCCTTCAAGGGGGGTGTCAAGGCAAGTGATCAGGAAACGCTCCACACTGGGCGCAGCATTAGCTAGGAATGGATTGATGTCTAGCACGAGACGGCTGTACGTGGCGTCGAGCTGTATCTGACGGACCGTAACGTTGCCCTCCAACATGGTGGTAAGCCAGTTACGATACAGGTGAAGGCCAAGGTTTCGGAAATTACTGGTAACGACTTGTACTACCAGAGACCTCGGAGCATGTCTGGCACGATTGGCCAACAAGGAGCTGAGCTCAGGCGACCGGGTGAACGGGATTGTCGACCAGAAACGGGCGTCGTTCACAGTCACGCTTCTCCAACGACGACATACAGAGGATAGGCGAATGAGGTGCTGAAGATACAGAACATAATCTGTATTGATGGACCCTAGACCGCGCCGAGCGAGAAGAAGTATGTCAGAGAGAAGCTCTGTGGGAAGCTTGTTAACGCTGACGTAGCCGTTTCGGCCATCTTCAGCCACTGCTGATGAAACCTGCGCATCGGTGGAGGTTCCCACGCCAGTTGTAGCAGGCAAGGCTAGGTACTCGGATCTAGGGCCGTCCATTCTTCCATTAACGGACGTCTCCTTTGACTAGAGCAGGTGATGTAGGAAGAACGAAGCCAGCGAAGCTTGGAGAGTGAAAGAATCACGACCGTGAAAACAAACAACGGTCTTGGTCTGCACACATCCGATTTCCCCCGGCTGAAGTCCTGGCGTGGTCACATGACATTTGCTTGGTCTCCCCGCCCTCCGTCTGTCTCTTCCAGCATGTCACCTCCGCACCTACCTGGTTTCCCTTTGAGTTTCAACTCGTGCGAGATCAGGAACTCCCAGTTTCAAGTTGGGTTTTATTCGCTTCAAGCCAGCCGCTGGGCCCAGTAGTCAAACCAATGCCCATATGATGCCAACGTCTCGCATCACCTGTCAACCTAGGGAACAAAATGGAGGAATGCTAAGGACTCGACATACGTTTGTCTTTATCATAAAACCTCTTGTTTAATCCCGCTAACCAAGCCTTAGAGTGTTCACGACCTACTTACTGCGCCCGTACCAGCGTTGTCCTCTTTCAACCCTTTCGTGCATCGCCTCTAAACATACCTGCCTTGCCCCTTTCAGCCCGTGAACACCCGAGATCGCTACCGCTGACTTCTTGTACCATTCGCACGGAAAAACGCTCTTTGGTCGACTTGGCAGAGCTTCACTTGCTTGAAGCTATCACATCCATCTCAGCCTGACGAACGCGGAGAGATGGTCGCACAAAGTCTGGGACGGCGACATCCTCCACCTCGGCGTCGACTACCAGGGCGGGGCGGAGGACATTCGCAAGTGCGTCGAGATTCGGATTGAGATCGGGCGCGAGTAGCAAGCTCAGGCGAACGCCTCCAAGTCAGTTCCTTCTAATAGTTTTTTTTTTCTCGCGATGAAATTAATTTCTTTCCTAGATAGCACCAACTCAATCAGCTGAAAGCGCTCGCGATGGACCTGACAAAGTCCAAGGAAGCACCGGATTAAGTCAAGAAAGTGTCTACCAAGACCAGCCTTCCTGATTGTTGTATCTGTACGTCACTTTCTTCATCCGAGGTTCCGATCTCACCCTTATCATTCTATTCCGTTGTACATAGACCTCTTCTCCGTTAGCGTCCACCAAGCCCTCTTCATCACGCCGGGCTCGCACGCCCGCGGCAAGCGCGGAAACCGGGACGGAGGCGGACACGAGCGCGATAAACCTCGGGACCGTGGCCACGAAAACGCGCCGGAACGCAAGCGTGGCACGTGCGGGAGATGTCGCGCCTGTACGAGGAGGACGAGGAGTTACTGGCGCGGGCGGATGAGGAAGGGGAGGAGGAGCGGATGCTGATGGACGACGAGGACGTGGAGCGCACGGAGATACTCCCCGCCCGCGAACGGTTCCCGGCTGCTCTCTCCATCCCAGTCCCAACCGCCCTCGGCCGTGCCGCGCGCGGGGAGCGAGAGCGAGGGGTTCGTCGCCGCGCTTGAGGCGATGGATGTCGACGGCCATCAGCAGCAGCTCCTATCCCAGCAACAACAGCAGCGTCATCCACTCCCGTCACCGCCGGGTGCGCGGGGGATGTCGGCCAGCCCTGGCGGGTACCAGGGCGGGTACCTCAACCGGGCGGGCGGATCCGGCCCGAGCGGGGTCGTCGTCAGCGAGATTGACCTGGGCAACTCGGAGGGAGAGGAGAATGTGGAGGACGTGCACGGCACGTTGGGCGGGAAGAGGAAACGGTAGAGGCTGGTTGGGCCCATGCGTCCGTTTGCTTGGGACGCTTGCGACTACGTTCGTCGTTTTCTTTGTCTCTGCTTTCTTTTCTCTTCTCTCTTTCATGTCGATGCCCATATACCAGTTTGGATCGTATATACTGCTCTCGTCGTTTACGCTCTCCCTCTCTTCTTAATTTCGGCCAAGCCATCCTCCCTACTTCCCACGGACCATCTATTGTATATACATTGCCGTTCACTAATGATATGGCTCTTGTACCGTCAGCAGCAATTTTTGCGCCAGTTGCAGCAGTGAAGGGTTGGTCATGCGAGCTGATGTCATCGATAGATTATCGAAGACCGACGTGGCTTAAGTATGGTGTGGAAAACTGATGCGCTGTGACGGAGGAAGGTAAAGAGTCGTTAGTCACTAGTCATACAACGCGTCTTTCTCTAGCAAAGTACGTAGCGAGTAATAAATGTGCATCTTTTTTTTTTTAATAAAAAAAGCGAGGAGTCACAACGGTCGATGATCATAGGCTCGACGCGTCGCGTTATGCAATATGGGACTCACAAATGCAGTTACGTAAGTACGCGCCCAGAGGTAGACACTGACAGGTCCTGGCGAATTCCGCGCCCGGCCAACCGACCTTGAAACGCCCACGCGCTCAACGACCTGTCGGCCCCACGGCAACTCTACACGGCGTGCAGGGACCGGTATCCCTCGGGGGAAACCGAAGGTTTTTCACTCTGGTATCCCCC
>JAZHGK010005849.1:0-11977 GCA_037855215.1 Waitea zeae
GCGGGTAAAAGCGGTTTTCGGACCCGTTTTCCCCCTTTGAAAACGTGTTCCCTGCCCTAGTGTATAAAACCATGAGATCACTTGGCGCGGCCCGCTTCTTTCCACGTACCAACCCGGGGTCTGAGTACATCATACCACTTGCACAAGACCACCATTCCGAGCCTAAACTATGTCTGCTTCATCTCAGAAATCAATGTTGTCGAATCCGCGCTTGATATACTCAACGCGCCGCACCGAGTCTACATTTGAAGAAATACCTGTCATGTATAAACTCTCCTTTGGAACCTAATGCTTCCACCTTGCGAGTCGACGCTTAGGGAACTTCCAGTAACTTCGAATATAGCACGAGCTCTGATCCCCAAGTGCGACGCGCATTAGCGGATGAGATCCGTGATGCATGTATAAATGTTGGCTTCTTTTACAGTAAGCCATTCAGCTTTAAAATCAGATGCGGTGTCGCTAATCCTGTGAAGTTAAGAATCATGGAATACCCGAACACATAGTGGAAGGCGCTGTGGACGCCGCTAAACAATTCTTCTCTCTACCATTAGAAGAAAAGAGCAAGGTAGTCCACTAGAGCCTGTTGCCTCTCGATTCTGATAGGCCGTTTTAGATAGATATCCACAAATCATCTAATTTTAAGGGCTACACCGCTCTACTTGCCGAGAATACCGACCCAGAGAATCGAGGTGACTTGCATGAAGGTTTTGATATTGGCTGGCCAGGAGAACCTGGTGTCAGTACTGAAATGAGTGGAGATAACGTCTGGCCGGATTCTGATAAGTTACCCAAATTTAGGCAACAGGTATTGGACTACTAGTGAGTTTTATCAACTACAGCTCTACAAAACGGCGACTAAAGCTCAGAATTAATCAACAGCTATGCGGCTGTCGAGCTGGGAAAGCGATTATTTCCACTTTTTGCATTAGCACTTGACTTACCGGAGGATTTTTTTAATGACAAGGTGAACTGTATCGATTAACCGGGGCTATTTGCTTTGCTTATGTATGCAGACCACTGTTCCAGCCGCTATTATGCGCCTGCTCTACTACCCACCACAGACTGGGATTGTGGATGACCGCGTGATGGGTATCGGGGCTCATACTGAGTGAGTACAATGTTCCTATCTATCCCTTTGTCTTTTGCTCATCAACCTAAATATAGCTATGAGGTAAGCATGCTGTCAATTCTCGCCCCTTGCCCATTAAATTAAATATTCTTTTAGTGCTTTACCATTCTGTGGCAAGATGATGTTGGAGGTTTGCAAGTTCTCAATTCAGCCGGCAAGTGGATCAATGCTGTTCCCATACCTGGAACAGTCGTACTCAAGTAGGTATCGTATGAAACATAAATGGAGATCAAACAAAGTGAATCGGCCATCCAGTTTAGGGGATCAATTTGCCCGTTGGACGAGTGAGTGTTGTTTCTAGCGTTTTCTACGTACCTCTAATAGGGATTACTCTAGACGACGTATTCTGTTCCACAAGGCATCGAGCCGTGAATCGACCCGGTGTTGAGCGCTACTCTATACCTCTCTTCTTTGGCACAGATTATAATGTGCTATTAGAGGTTCGAGATGACACTCGCCGTTTGACTTCTGTCTACTGATACAAACTGAAAAGCCACTTCCGAGCTGCATTTCGGACGACTATCCGGCAAAGTACGAAGTCGTGACCGCAGGAGAGTACGTGAAGTCCCGACTGGAAGCAACATACGCGCAATCCAAGGAAGCTACCTAGGGCATGTATATACATATTGATTCCGCATCAAATAGATATACACAGATTAGGCCGACGGAAGAGAGATAGATACTTGGATGTTGTGCAGATGGCTCGTTGGATTTTAATGGATTCACACCCAAGCGGCCAATAATGTCATTTTACATTGCAGGTTTGCTACTCATATCTATATCGTCGATAAATATACCACAACGTCAGAAAAATATAAACCAAGAACTCAGTGCGCCGCCGCTGCGGTCCTGTCGCCATCCATAACTTCCTCCTCCTCCTCCGCCAGGAGGCGTTCTGCCTCAAGCGCGGCCATACATCCGGAGCCTGCAGAAGTGATCGCCTGGCGGTAGCGCTTGTCTTGCACGTCGCCCGCCGCGTACACGCCCTTGACGCTTGTCTGTGTTGTGCCGGGAACGGTGACGATGTATCCATCCTCATCCGTCTGGAGCTGGTTGTGGACGAGCTTCGTCGCGGGCTCGTGGCCGATGGCGTAGAAGAGACCGTTGACGGGGAGGTCGCGCTCCTCGCCTGTCTGCACGTTCTTGATGCGCAGGTTGTTGAGCAGGTCACCGTCGCCTTGGCACTCGGTCGCGACGGTGTTCCAGAGGACGGTGATCTTGGGGTGGTTGAGCAGGCGCTTCGCCATGATCTTCGAGGCCCGCAGCTCGCCGCGGCGGACGAGAACGTAAACGTGTGAACCGTATTTGGTGAGGTCTGCACCGGAATATCAGCACCCGCACTGAAGAGAGAGCACGTGGGAGGAAAAACAAAGCACGCACAGGTTGCCTCCTCAGCAGCCGAGTCGCCGCCGCCAATCACCGCAAGCGGCTTGTTGCGGAAAATGGGGACCGCACCGTCGCACACCGCACAGGCCGAGATACCGGATTGCCAGTACGTGTCCTCGCCCTTGAGGCCGAGGCGCTTTGCAGACGCACCAGTCGCGATGATGAGCGTGTCCGCGGTCTCGGGCTCAGCGTCCTCGTTGAACTCACGCCAGTAGCGGAACGGGCGCTGGGACAGATCCACCTTCGACACCGTCTCGGTGATCACCTCTGTCCCGAACCGGATCGACTGTGCGCGGAACTTGTCCATGAGCTCGGGCCCGAGGATGCCCTCTGGGAAGCCGGGGAAGTTCTCGACTGGGCGACGGTGACAACACAATGAGTACGGTGGATCATGTGGTAAGGATCCGAGTTGGACGGAAACTCACGGTCAGTGGTAGTGGTGAGCTGGCCACCAGCGGCGAATCCGTTCGCCATAAAGCCCTCAAAGAGGACAGGGTCGAGGTTTGCACGAGCAAGGTAGATGGCGGCAGTATGCCCAGCGGGGCCAGAGCCAATGATGACCTATGAGCAACATATCAGTATCGGCCCACATCTCACAATACGTCTGGGGACTACGCACAACTTTGGAGTGCTTGACCGAGCTGCGCTGGCCGGTTGAAGGTGGGTTCGTCACGGGAGCCATGATAGTGGAAAAGGGAGAGATATGGGGGTTTGTGAGGTTATGCTTCAGTAGGATTGTGCCAGCTGCAGAACCAGCAAGGAAAGGCCTGCGAAAGGCGCTGAGGAGATTACGATGGAGTATGGTGGGCAACTGTGGCTGGACGGTTACGCTTTATATACCAGCAAGGGGGAAAATAATAAAAGCTCAGAATCGGGCCTCAAGCGCGCCTGTTCTGACACATTCGCCAGCCAGATGGTATGATAAATCCAGCACGTGACACTTCACGTGCGGATTTTGTGCTCACATCATATCATATCCACCTTGTCTTTCTCCGAATTCACCATTGCTGATAAATCCAAGCGGTGAGATAACAGAGCGAATGGCGTGTCCAATCGCCGTCGTCGTCGTTTCAACCCGTTCCAACCAGAGTAGCTCGGAAGAGGTTCGACAAGAAGTTGACAAAGCTGAAGCTGCAACAGCCCTTCTCATTGGCCGCCACACTTTTTAGCTTCCAAAGACAACATGCATCCATCAGTTGTTCATTATAAGCTTTGGGCTAAAGTTTTCATTCGGCACCTCCTCTCTGAGTAAGAGCAGACCGCGCAAATTATATACGCTATCTCATTGATCCACGTTCCCATCACTCGGCAATCTTGCTGAAACCTGGGATTGGTAAGTAGTTAGGTCCTTCTCAGTGTTTGATCACTTCACTATCACTGCGGATACCTGTTCAAATGAAGTAACATTACATTCTTGACGACAAACGTACAACAACACTGAAAAATCCAGTGTCACACATATAAATAACGGAATTCAATATCATGTCTTCGGCTTCGTTTGACATCACAAATCTAGTTGGCAAGAACGAGCTGAGGGGAAGAAAGCTAACGAACCATGGAAAAAGTCAACCCGCAACACATGGACGATCTCACAGAAGCGAGCCTGCCTTCTCCTTCACCTCGCCTGCGCGCTTCTCAAACTCACGGAAGCCCTTCAGTGCGCCCTCCGCCTTGCTGCGGCTCGTCTCCGCCTCATGGGCCTCCTTCGAGTGCTCGTCGAACGCCGTGCGGAATCGCTCACGGACGTCCCAGCTCGCCAAGCGGAGCACCTTCCTCGTCTCCCGCTCCACCCGCTCAGCCTGAACCTCCACGAAGCCGCGGACAGGCTCGCTGCTGCCCTCCTTCGGGGAGGGGCGAACGAGCTCGCGCCGGATGCGCCGGCCCACGTTACGCGGCACCGAGTTGGGAAGCTCAAGGATGAAGTACGCCACACCGCCGAGCGCGAACGCGCCGATGACCGGCGCCGCCCACTTGCGTGCGGTCTCGTTGTGCCAGAGGTCGGACAGGCTCAACGCGCTCTCGACGATGGTGCGCGCGCCGAGCGCCTTGCCACCAACCATAGTGAGTGCGCCGAGACCGACGGAGGCGACGGAGATCGCTGTGGCGTCGTCCATGCCGGACCTCTCCTTCCCATCAACGTCGTCCTCGTCGCCGCCACCAAAGTGGAGCTGGAAGTGGTACTGTGCGTCCAGGACGTCCGCCAAGCTGGCCTCGAGCAGCTCCTTCTGCTGAGCAAGACCGAGCCCGACAGACTGGACGCCGACTCCACCGTATGCGCTCGCCTGGCGGGACTTGGCGTTCTGGCGGCGGCCGAACATGGCCGATTTGACGAACTCCCGGCGGGTGGGAGGAACGCCGAGCGGGAGGAAGGCCTCGCCATGAGAGTTGATAGCGCGGACGTCCGCCGCAGTCTGCTCCCGCGTGTCGTCTTCGACCTGCTTGACGACTGCGTCGACGGAGGCGAGGAGCGCCTTGCGAACGTCGTGCACGTAGTTCCAGATGCCCAACAGGCCTGGGTAGGTGGGCATGCGCACTTTCGCGTTGGCCGCAGACTTCCCCTGTCCGACGAGGGCAAGGGCCGTATCGAGCGCCTGTTTCGCGCGCAGGCTGGCATTGCGCGCGCCAGCATCCTCGATCGCCTCCAGCCCATCTTCAAGCTGGCTCTGGCCGGCCTTCATCTTCTCGAGCACAGGAAGGGCACGGGCAAGGTCCGCCGCAGCACGATCGAGTTCACTCTGCGCAAGGATGGCGTTCGCGCCGACCAGGAGCTCGAGGTCGGAAAGAAGGTGACCGAGGTAAGTTGCCGCCGGTGCGAGCTTGCTCTTGCCGCGCTTCTCGAGAATGAATGAGCGGAGCGCGGTCTGCAAGTTCTCGAACGACGGCTTGTCCGTGCCGTGAACCGAGTCGACGAAGTGCACAAGCTCGTCTGCGTTCTCGTATGTTCGTGGAGAGAGGGTCTTGATCTGATCGAGCACGAGCCGACGGCACTTGTTCTTATCGCGGATGCCGTCGTACTTGTTTACGACAACAAAGACGTAGGTCTTCTCGTGGCTGGCCTCGAGGAGGAACTCTTTGCCTGAGAGCGTGAAGTGGTTCTCAGCCGAAACGACGAAGACGATAACGTCGATCTCCTCCTGCTTGCTGAAGATGGCAGTAGTCTGGTTCGTGTCCTTGTTGAGACCGGGTGCATCGATGAGCGAGATGTCGACGACGCCGTTGTTGAGGAGTGACTGGGCCTGAGAGTTCTTGTCCTCGAGGTAGATCTTGACCTTGCGCTTCTCATCCTCGTTCTCGCTGATGAAATTTTCAAGCTCCGCGATGGGTACCCGAGTGAACGTCGATTCCACGGTTGGCGAGTACTCCACGCCGTCCTTCAGGATATGCACCTCCTCGACACCACCGTTCTCCGAAGCGTCATAGACCTCACAGAAGGCGGTGGTGCATGGCTGCTGATCGACAGGCATGACGTCCCTGCGGAGGAGAGAGTTGACGAAGGTCGACTTGCCCGCGTTCAAGTCACCAGTAACGAGCACCTTCGACGTCTTGTCCTCGACACGCAGCTTAATCTTCTCAAGCTGGTTGAGGGAGGTGTTCAGGCGGTCATCGAGGAGGTTGGCGATGCTGGTCTTCTCGAGCTGCGATACGAGAGCGGCGGGGGAGGTAGAGGATCCGTGTGGGCCGAGCTTGAGGTCGAGACGGAGAAGCCGGAAGTCAGATGCGGGGATGAGGCGCTCGGGCTCATCCTGCGAAGAGTCAGATTCCTCCTCCTTTCCTGCGATGTCTGCGATCGTCTCGAGTGTAAATGAACGCTTCATGTTTTTCACCGGCGAGAAGACGACCTCGTGTTGCCTCGTGGCATCGTCCAAAAATGAGAGAGATAGACGCTGGAGATCACGGGGGCGTTTGGGCTGTGCTTTGGGGGTTTCTGCAATTACTGCCGGCTCCGCCGCCTTGGGCTCTTCTGCCACTGGGCGAAGTTGCGGGTAGCGGACGACCCATGATTCCTTGTTGAAGACGCGGAAGTCCGTGAGGATGTCCTTGACCGAGTTGAGGGATTCAAGCAGCCTATGTAATATGAGACCGTTGAACTAATTTTTCGAATAAAGTTAGGTGGCTAACCGGTCGCGCTGGTCGACATAGGCGTCTTGGTTGTCCTTGGGAGCGGGGGCGGCCGACGTGGGAGTCAGAGACGCGGGGCTCTTAGAAAAGTAGGATTGAGCCATTGTGTCCTGAGACTTGAGTGGTAAGTGGTTCTCTTAGAAAGTTGTGGTTTGTATGAAAGGTGAAAGGTGAAGTAGAGGTAGAGGTAGAAACGGTAACAAAGAAAAAGAGTGGGTGAACACCGGAGCTGTTGTCGTCGTTGATGATCAAGCGAGGGTATAGCCTCGTGACGCGTGACGGGTGAGCCGGGATGCCCCGCCATGAGGCCCCACCCGGCACTCTCCACCCGCCTCGCTTGGGCTGGATCCGTCTCTCTCTCTCAAACGGGCACATATACCCAGCCTCCAGGCATCAGATGACAAGGTCTCTGGGCATGTTCGTCAACCCACAGGCTTGGTGCTTAGTGCACACACACGCTGCTAAGTACAAAGTTTCAATAATACTTATCGGGCCGCATCAGCAGAAGCCACCACGATTTGCCGGCTTCTATCTCATCGCCAGTCCTTCTGCTACTGACGACTCCTTTTACTCCATCATCACCCTCGGCACAAAGCGAACCAAGTCACGGCTAGAGCGAGACGGGCTCTTCCATGCTCAAGCTCTCCGATCTCGTGCATGTTGGATACATGTGTTCGTCACCAAAGCAGAGACTTGTGCCGTCGTCAAAACCTACCAGCGTTCACTGTGATCCGAGCAGCACTAAATTACACACGCGGGTGACTTGACATTGAATGAGTATGGCTAATGATTGTAACCAAAGCATCGACCTTATCGATCGCATACGGCACGCCGCATTGACATCTAATCTCGTTCTCACTGTTTGTAAATCACTTGGCAATAGATACTTCCCATGGTTGGTTGGCAGACGTAAAAATTGAGTAAAGACCCAGGCGACGACGACAAATGTTTACAATCTGGCTGGGCAAGTAAAAGGCAGAAGGTGCGAACAGCCTAGATCCAATTCCTAGCTCCGACTCAGGTCCGACTCATCCGCCGAGTGATCTCCAAGTGCGTCTCCAAATCACAATACGTATAAGTATGTAACTACAAAGGCCATGGATCGGGAACACCTAAGGTATCAAAAACCTCCTAGTTTTACCCAGTCTTTCGGCGCGATTTCTCACCCGAGGAGTACCAATCGCGACCCGCTGCCCATACCTGTTTGGGTTATTCCATAGAGACGGGCTATTGTTTTGCCCTTTCCAAAAACCTACATTGCACAGTCTGCCGAGGCCAAGGCTTTGATACGTTTCGGCTACGCTTATGTACAGGCTGTGTAATTCCCCAGTTGATCAAGTAGAACCTCTCGTAGCTAACAGCAGATATCAACGACCAGTTTGCAACCAAGACGTCTTCAACTTTGGCTGTGCGTCGGCACCAACAAGAGCCAGGAGTCGGAGCCGTTCCCATGGCGCTAGCGGCTGATCCTAGTTGATCGCCCTCCATTCTGCACCCTGTTTGTACCCCTTGCCGACCAGATGCAAGTGCTTAAAATGCCAGCTCAACGCACAATGAACGGTTCTCATCCCTTTCTCTCTCTCTCTTCTCCGGATCCCTACCGACTGAGTCGGCAGCATCTTTTTCTCGCTCCTCAAATCCCTTACGCCGGCCGTATCACGAACCGACAGCTCATTCTTTTGATTTTTGATAAATCATCCGACACTCTTTTTGTTGAGCAAGAAAAACACAATCAACTATGAAGTTCAACACTATCTTCGTACCTGCTGCTGCTATCTTGGTCGCCTCCGTGGCGTCCCTCCCCATCAACAAGAGAAACGTGGATCCCGCTCTCGTTCCCGACTTTGGGTTCCAGAGCGGCGTCAACCCAACCGGTACTGGTGAGCACGCACCTAGGTTCCGTAAACACTCTTTCAAGACTAGTGCTAACAAGCGTGTCCCTTAGGTGACTGCGATGGCGCTGTGAAGGGTGCCGACGGCAAGCCAATCAAGATTCCTTGCGCCTGCCCTCCCGAACGCGGCCTCTTCATCGACAAGCTGAACCAAAACCTCGCCGCGGGGCATGTCGTCAATAACCCGAGCGTGGGCATCTCCTTCCCCACCGACAACTCTCCCGCCTCGCAGATCGCGCGCATCCAAGCTTCGCTCGTCACTCTGCAAAACCTCAATGGCCCTGGCGTCGGCTGCCCCGCTGCGTCGACGACACTCCTCGTCCAACAGAAGGCCATCGAGAGCGGCCAAGCTCCCCCCGCAGCTCCGGCTCCCGCCAGTCCTCCTCCTGCAGCCGCAGCACCCGCACCGGCGAACGACCCTATTGCGGCGCTTGCACCCGCACTCGGCTTCCAGTCTGGCGTGAACCCGACGGGCACAGGTGACTGTGACGGTGCGGTGAACGGTCCTGACGGGAAGCCAATCAAGATCCCGTGCGCGTGCCCGCCCGCACAAGACGTGTACATCGCCCAGCTCAAGGCAAACGTCGCAGCTGGTAGGGCTGTCAACAACCCAAGCGTGGCCGTCACATTCCCGACAGGAAACAGCAACGCGGATAAGTCGGCGCGCATCACGGCTGCGTTGATTACGCTGCAGAACCTGAACGGTCCTGGTAAGGGATGCCCAGCTGCGGCTACAACATTGGTGGCACAGCAGAAGGCACTTGCGTAGTTTTGCGGTCTGGTTTTGTTCGTAGCCTTAGATTATGCGTAATGTGATACCCGGTTTCGGTTGGCGTTAATTCACGAGTGATGAAACATGAGGGTGACATCTGCCTCTGCGTGCATGATGAGCATATTTTTGAAGTAGGCTGTAGCTTTGTTAAGTGATGTTGGCATGGATCCCCACTGGGTTGCTGATTGAACCCGGCCCGCACTCCCACAACTTTTCATGAGGTCACGTGAAGATTTTGAGCATTCTCTGCTTGCCTCTAAATTTCCCTTACCGCTGCTGAAGTTCAAAAACATGGGTGCTGCAGACGAGCTTATTGACGGACGTGTCTCTTCGTCTCAATGCAAGAAGGCAGTGAACGCATTGCTGAGCTATGCTACCACAAAGAGGGATAAGGAAGAGGAGAACGAGCTCCTGCCTGGGAAAGAGCAGCACGTCTGGCTCGTTGTTGCGTCCAAGCGCATGCAGGCGGAGAAAAAGTTGAAGCCTTTCAAGATGTGAGCAAAACTTTTTGTTGCATGTGAAAGACAGACTGACGCTGATTTGGTACAGTCCCATTGCTCACCCCCTGATTGATCCCCGCACGACCCCCGTCTGCCTCATCACAAAAGATCCACAGAGGGAATACAAAGACCTTCTTGCAGAAAAGGGCATCAAATTTATTTCGCGGGTGGTTGGCGTCGAAAAGCTGAAAGGAAAATTCAAACCATTCGAGGCACGACGGATGCTGCTAGCGGAGAACGGCCTCTTTCTGGCGGACGAGCGCGTCGTTCCTCTCCTGCCAAAGCTGCTAGGAAAAGCCTTTTTTGCGGCGAAGAAGTACGTCTTACGGCTATGGTGGCTCTCTCCGGATCTAACCTTTATTAGACAACCACTGCCTGTAAGTCTTTTGAAGAAAGACTTGAAGGCGGAGCTCGAGCGAGCTATCAACTCCACGTACATGCACCAAAACCAGGGCACTTGCACGTACGTCTACTTTTCTCCTTTTGTTCGTCTTAAATAACATATGGCTGTTTTAGTTCAGTCAAGGTTGGTACTCTTTCCCAAACACCAGCGCAGATACTGGCGAACATAAAGACTGCATTGCCTGCGATCACGAAGCGTATCCATGGGGGATGGGATAACCTTCAGAGTCTTTCGCTGAAGACGAGTACTAGCACTTCTCTTCCTTTGTGGACTTGCTCTCTCGATTCCGACGGTCCCGAAGGCAGGTGGACAACACCCGTCACCTCGAAGGCTAAGGAAGACCCCCCTGCTGAACCTGAGCCGAGTGAGGAAGAGGAGAGCGGAGACGAAGAAGAGGAAGAGGAAAAAGAGGCGAGCCCACCTCCGCCGCCACCTCCCACAAAGAAAGGGAAAAAGAGGGCAGCCGAACTGGAAGTGCCGAAAGATACCCCCGTTAAGAGGGTTAAAGCCATAGCAACATCGGTCTCAACGACAAATACCGCAAAAGTTAGCTCTGGCGCGAAAGCACTTACAACTAGTGTCAAGTCATCAAACAAGGCTTCAACTACGCTCAAAGTTTCTGCGCCTACAACTACCAAAGCAGATCTCATCGCAAAAAAGAGTTTGCTTACTGGAACTGGTAGGAAGAAGGAAAAGGTTGTGGGCTCGACAACCAAGAGAAGTGCCAAATCCGCCCTTCTTCGAAAGTAGTTGTAGTATTTAATGATATCTAGACCGACTAAAAATTCTTTTCTCTTATTTCCTGTTGATCTCTTTGATTTTCTTTTTACGACACGACATCAATTAACTTGATTATATGACTATGGTCGCTAAAACCCCCATCTCAACACTATCCAGGTGACTTCAGTGTTGACCCCATGAAATAGTTGATATGAGTTGATAAAAGTTATGTTCGCCAGAGTCCTAAAACTATGAGCTACTACCGCCGTTGCCATGGCTTGGAGAGTCACGAAACTTGGGCTTGAGCCGCACGGCCCGTGGAGTACGCGCTGTGACGCCGCCCTTTTTGCACGCTCACCGGCTTCTTCCTCCCCACTCACCCGCAGACGCCGTTCACTCGCCCATTGCGGCTCGCTCACACGCAATAATAGTGGTGGTCAGACCTGGCGATTCTGTCGCGATTCACGACGCGATTCTGGGTCGATTCCAGAGACGATTCAGACCAGGGTTAGGCCCGGGTGCCCAGGCCAATTTGCGATTCGATGCGATTCAACGTTGACCGTGTCTTTTGGGCACAACGATTCTGGGCGATTCCCAGAGTGACAAATTGATTTTTACCCCAGCTCTAACCAGGCACTTTCTCTGCCTGGTTCTTGCCTTTACTAAATTGCCACACAACCATCCTTGTTAACAACTTGTATGTACAGTTGTCTCAGGATTTCTGTTGCTACAAAACATGCACTTCTGAAAGCATTTGTCCATACTCATTGAAATATGGAATATCTTTTAACTTGGGATGTGTCTTTCCTACAAGTATTTAATGTCAAATAAATACTTTTTTTTCAAAAGCACTCAGCCAAGCATCAAACTGGATCCTGAGACTCTAGGCTCAGATGATACACTGAGTAAGTTGTCACTGGAATCCAATTTTGAAAACAGATAACAAATGCTTAGATATGTTTTTGTTACACTTTTCCTCTTTGCTCCTGGCTAGATCTTTATCTTCCTCATCCACTACAGTTAAATCTTAAAGTAGCATGTATATTTGTGTATGTG
>JAZHGK010005854.1:0-46987 GCA_037855215.1 Waitea zeae
AAAAAAAAAAGAAGAGGCTAAAGCAGCCATGACGTAGAGCGATAGCAGAAGAGGTACGAAATTGAATGAAAGGTAAGGCGAACGTCCTGGCCAGAAGATGAGACGGATTGAAAAAGGTGGACTCTGGAAGAAGGAGAGCGGAAAGTTTCAGTTGGGGACATGGGACGCTTTGCTTATTGGGCGGGTAGGTTGGCGTGAGGGCGGTGGGTTACGGAGGTTATGAATGCAGAAGAAAAGAATGTGGATAGATGCCTTTTGTGATGTGCAAGATGAACGGCTGTAAACGGGACGGGCTAGGGACTGGATCAGACTGATGCGGTAGTGCGTTTAGAACGACCATCAAATTGGCGAGAACTTACGCATTCATCGACTGGTAGTTTCAAAGTATAGCATCTGACACTGACAAAATAGTGACGGCGCCTTTGCTAGAACCCAGCGCGATGGTGGAACTGGAAGACCAGAAGATCCCCCTCCGCTCGATAGGCAGCCAGCAGATGCGACGACGTTGACCAGTGATAGGAGTGACGACGAAGAGCCAGCCAGAGCCGTCCAAGTGAAAAGTGAGAGGAAGAGGGGAAGCCGATGTGGATATTGGAAAGTGAACGCCTGCTTTCCACTCTCGCTCGTTTCTGCTGACGTCTTCAGAGATGATGGAAAGGCCGTCAGGAGAGAAGCGAACGGATCTAACCCAGTCCGTGTGCCCTTCCAGTACGGCCAACGCACTGCCCGTGATCGCATCCCACACACGCACGGTCTTATCGTCTGAGCCTGAGACGACACGACCCCCGTCAGGCGAAAAGCGGACGTCGTTCACGTCGCCTGTGTGACCCAAAAGGATGGCAGCGCACTCCCACGTTGCAGTGCTCCAGATTCGGACCGTGTTGTCAGCCGAGCCAGACGCGAGTCGAACAAAGTCGGGCGAAAACGTGGCCACGTACACCTTGCCGGAATGTCCGGGGAGGGTGGTGATCGCCTTGCCTGTTTCGGCGTTCCACACGTGGATCGTCGATGTCAGCTTCCAGAACAATGCAACCGGTTTGCCACCGGCTGAGAACCCAACTCTGTGCGCCGATTTCGCAACTTTAGATTTCATTCGACCTGAGCGTGTATCCCAACAGCATACTGTCTCGTCTGTAAATGTCGTAATCAACTTCGTCCCATCCGCCGAGAAGACCATATTGCGGATCTCGCTGTTAGGAGCTTCCAAGGAAGCAGTCGCCGTAGCGCCGAGCCGCGCATCCCAGATACGAATGGTCGAATCATCCGAGCCTGATATAATGTACGATCCATCAGGCGAAAATGCAGTGGCTGACACTGTACGTGCGTGGCCTTTAAGCAGTGCAAGACGACGTCCCGAAGTTAAATCGTAGATGCAGAACGTTTCGCTTTCGTCAGACGGGCAGGCAAAGCACCTTTCACTAACAGAGAATACCATGGGATAGGTTTGGTACGGTACTTTCATGTTCACAAGTCTTTGCTGTGTTCCGATGTTCCAAACCCAGACTTTACTTTGGTATTCGTTTTTGAACTCTGCCAATACTATAAGATGTAAGCCGTCTGGAGAGATGTAAACGTGGTCAGTCCGCCAGTCCCTATGAACGTGGAATGTGGCTACGCAAGATTGGCGTTTAGTATCCCAAATCCGAATAGTGTGATCGTCAGACCCTGATACAACGCGTAAGCCATCCCGTGAGAACACAACAGCTTGCAGTAAACCAGTGTGCCCTTGAAGCCGAGTAGCAGTCCCATCAACTCCAAACATATATAAGTCACCACTTTTAAGACCGATGGCGACATGATCCCCACTTGGAGATATTACCCCACACTGAGCGCTACCCATTTTGCTTGACCTGTCTTCCTCCAGATGAAGAGGAAACGCGTTGAGAATATCACCCGAGACTACATCCCATGTTTGCAGGCTGTCCAACGTCTTAGTAAGTGACAGAAGCCGTAAACTATCTGGCGAAAAGGACAGATAATGTGAGTCAGAGGCAATATACAGAAGCTGTGTTCCCGAGGAAAGATCCCATAGTCTGATTGTCTTGTCACGTGAGTGCGAAGCGATAAGCGACCCGTTTGGCGATACCACAACTTGCGTGACTACATCCTTGTGACCTTCCAGCACGCGCAGGTCCTGGCTCCACTGTGCACGGCGCTCACTCGCCATCTTGACCTGCTTGGAGCATGACTTGTTTGACTGAGACAACAAAAGGCAGTCTGGCATAAATGTTAATGCAGTTTCATACACCTGTAGCGCTGACTCAGAGATGGGGCGGAAGAAGGTTTCTACTATCCGGTTTGCATCGTAAAGTAAAGCTGCCGTATGTGTAAGCTCCTTGCTTGGCCATTCTCCTTCAGGCTTCTTGCCCTTCTGTGTGTTCATGGCTTAGCGTCGTTCAAATAGAGGCATGTCACCTTACCTGGTACCAAGACGTCACCTTTGGATACTTGATTGATACAGTACTGAGAGCCCTTTCAGCGTAACTTCTCTTACTATCTTGACCACTACTTGACGAGATAAAATTCTATATATACATCATAAATTAGCCCTTTACAAATAAATTGGGGTCCATAACCGACCTTGCACCATTCTATCGCTTTCGGAAGTCCTACCAGCGCTGACTGAAGACGCCCCATCAAGCTGAGAAGTTCTATCCATCCCAAAAGACTTCTGGATGTGAATGCATGTAGCTCTTCCACAAGTTCTTCTGTAGCAAACTCCACATATTTTAAATGAGCCCACCAGTAGGAGCAAGCATATCGAAGCTCAGCCGAAGTGTAGCTTTCGCGGCGTTTTGTGAGATCTTCAACCTCAACGTTTAGAAGACCTGGGTCTTCGATTTTGCACATGTTGTGCTTGAGTTGTTGGTTCATGATGCGTAGGCAGCAGGCCGAAAGCATAGAATGGCTCTTTTGGCGTACGATCTGAAAGCGAGGATCACGGCAGCGCTTCTCGTCTATGAGGAAGTCAGGGAAAGATAGATGGAAAACTTGGATCGGCCTTTTTAAGGAGTTGTCTACGTCAAGGACGGCATATAATGGCCCGATAACAGCATGTAATTGACGCTTTTCGACGTTGAGTAAATGACCCAGAGATGAGAAGTCCAAAGGCTGCTCCAGAGTCACGATGGCACCAACAATATGCTGGAAGGCTTTAACAAGGTCTTCGGCTTCTTGCTTTTCAAGGTCAGTCGGGATGACAGTCGTGACAACTTGAAGATACATATCGTCTAATGGAGCGTGCAATGATTGATTTGAGTCATGG
Organism: Waitea zeae; assembly: GCA_037855215.1. Classification (NCBI taxonomy): domain Eukaryota; kingdom Fungi; phylum Basidiomycota; class Agaricomycetes; order Corticiales; family Corticiaceae; genus Waitea; species Waitea zeae. The sequence continues at coordinate 3,266 of JAZHGK010005854.1, forward strand.
GCGCGTTTTAGAAGTTCTTGTATCATCTTTGAGGGCAGACGCGACTTCGCCAAAGCTTTGACTATGGTCGTCGCAAAGATGAAAAGCCGGTCGGCGAATGCGGCAAGTTGCTTAGCCTGGCGTTCTCTTACATCATCCGGCCAGTCATCGGCTAGTCCTCGCTCTGCGGCAATCTGAGCAAATTCATGGCGAAGGTAGGTCTCGATATCACTCTGTACCACGTTCCTGTCGACATCATGAAGCACAAACAAATTTGTCTGACCGTTCCTATCTTCCAGCATCCGACGAATGCTTTTTTCTGGCCGGCTGGTAATAACAACCTTAAAACGAGAGGGGTATGCTTGAAGAAAGCGAAGAAGCGATGGAATAAAATTTTCGCCCTCTCGATAATCAACCTTGTCACATTCATCGAGTGCATCAAGCACGAGAAGGGTGACAGGAAAGTCAGGCGTCAAATCGGAGCCGAGAACTTTAAACAAGAGCTCTTGTGCCTGGACCTGAACCGACTTGGATACAAAGTCTGGATTTTGCAACAGCATCTCGGATATTGGCGAGTGTAGAATGGGCCGAGAGTAGGCAAGCTGATATGCAATTGTGGGTAAGATGTTCGACGGTCGTCGACGTTCGGCAAAGTCGCGTGAAAACAGAAAGGATGCGCCGAGGTCCGCCGCAAGCAGTTCACATATACTTTGAGCAATGGCCGTCTTCCCTGTTCCAGCGATTCCAGACAGCCATAGGATTGACGGTGACTTTGGGTCCTGGAACCATGTTTTAACCTGGTCCAAAATAGCTGCACGGGTTCCTTGGTGACACGACCTTGGTGCGCCTTCGGCATTATGCAGCGCAGTTTTGATGGGATAAAGTTGCGATAGGACACCTGGCTTAATTTGAGTACCCTGGCCATTTTTTATATGATATAAACTCACTTTGCTGATTTGCCGAGGGTCGGGGATTCTATCAATGACAGTACCCAGCGTACTTGTTACTGGTGCTTACAGATATGTTTTGTGTTCCACATCCTATGTCTAGTAGTGCTGGGTTACCCTGTAGCCATGTAAGTTCGCTAACTTTCACATCTAAACATCGCCGTACCTGAGCATGGCGGATCGCTTTTACGTCTCCTGCAATTCTGGCGAGTTGATTCAGCACTGCATCTCCTATCATTTCGTTCTTAATTTGTCCCGCAAGCTAAATTTAACATGTTATGACTCTACAACTGCCATAGGAGTAGGAGTAGTTACCATGAAGTTCTGAATTGAGACTGATATCTTTCGGTTCACTTCTGGTAGCGCTTTCGAAATCTCTTCGGCCGCAAGCACCTCTGCGCCAACAGCAAGCCATCGTTTGACCTTTTCAGAAAGATTGATAGGTCGTGGTGAAGACCTTGCAGCTCTGTATGAGTCCAACTCGTGCAAGTGCTCTTCTATCTCGCTGAGCTACCGTTAGGCGGTGCTGGTGGTTATTTGCTCGGACTACGTACCCTCTAAACCTATCAATTCTCTTCTGTAGATCAGGACGAATAGTAATCGGTCCATCCGATAACTCCTCGTTAATATGTTGCGTAGATATTTTGGAGAGGACATTTTGTGCCTCGTTTTGCACGTCCTTGATTGTGTTATCGTTCTCTTTTTTAAGCTACGCAATGGTTTTATCGGTGGTTTGTGAGTATTATATTAAGCTCTATATACACGTACTCGAGTAATCCTAAGGACCTCTCCAGCAGCTGTCACGACAGCTTTGGGGCCCCAAACTGGGAATCCATCCAGCGTCTTCTCCACAATGCTCAGAAGGGTCTGAAAGCTAGAAGCAGCCTCCAACGCTGGTTCTGGCTTGTTTTCTGACATGTTCGAGTCCAGTAGGCCAGCTACAGCAACCAAACGTGGCTCAGCAGCTGTAGGCATGTTTGGAGATGTTAATGAAATAGGAGAAGTGCACTGTGAGTTGACGGAAATGATGACCAAGCTCCATCCGCCTACCCAAGGAGTTGTTGCTAGAGAGAGGTGGCGAATCCTTTGTCCTGGTTTGCCCTGGTCGAGAAGTTCTATTAGAGGTTTCAGAAAAAGCGAGGATGTGTTTCAGTTTCGAGAGATTGGTAACAGAGCAAGAGCGCGTGAACCGTCGACGAAGCGTTCGGTGACGTTGGACGTTGATGGATCGATGACCTCAAGGTTTAGGCGCCCTAATCATAAGAGGCAGAATTTGGCGTCCAGGGGCTAGGGGCCAGGGACTGACCGCGACTGGTGAAACAGTAAAAGGGCGCCACTACTTACCTTCACCTAATCAGCTTCGCCAGCATCTCAACACATTCAACCGGAGCACTACTTGATTCGCGGCTTTAATACCTTATGTGAATGTTGACTTCTATACGTGTCAATGCGGGAGAACAACGCTCTTTATACTGATTCGGCTAAGACAATATGCAAGTCCACCCTGACAACCGAAGTGAAGTTTTCCAACACGTACAATAGCAATTACCTCTCAAGTAGAACCTCTCACTTCACAAACGGTACGGCATGGCTTCCCTTGAGTCAGGGATGGTTGATGCAGGTGGCTAGCCCTCGGCCAAAACGGCCTCCATCTCGGGCCGTATACTGGCCAGCATGTCCTTAGCGGACTTTGTCGGCTTCCATCCAAGCGCGTAGCCGCGGTCCGCCCTCGCCCGTGCGTTTGAACCATACGATGCGTTCTAGGAATATCGACGATCTATCAACGACGCGGTTCGCGGAGGGAAAACATACAGAGGCGATCACTCACGCAGTTAGCCAGTCCCTGTGATCCACTCCCGAACCATTCCTCGATCTCTTCCTCTGTGAAGGGCGTAGGACGGGAGGACCGGCCCTTTCCGAGCTCGGACATGGCACGCCCGATTCGCTCCGCAACGTCAAGGACACGGTGCTCACCGTTGGCGCCGAAGAAGAAGCCTTCTGCGCCAGAGGGTGGTGGAGTGTGGGAGAGTGATTTATCGAGAATGAGTACGTATAGCTTGGTCACTATGAGGCGGGGCGTTGAAACAAAAGTTGGTTCCATTAGTACTGGAGCTCAAAGTATGTGACGGCAAATACGACACTCACGGTCATCGATGTGAACGTTCTCCCATAAATTGAGTCCCCCGCCCATCATCGCTGGTTCTCCTCTCCGCAGGCTAATCCCGATCAGCCTCGGGATCTGTTGACTCTTCGGGTTCGAGATCCCGCGCTCTACGAGCACTCCACGCGCGCGCCCGTAGATCGTTGAGGGGGCGATGACGTACGTACGCGCATAGCCTGCCGCGTCGGCCGCCTGAACGGCGAGGTCTACCTCTCGGTGCGGCTGCGAGCGTGGGAGCGAGGAGAGCAACGGGAGGTCGAGGTCTGAGTAGATGACTGACGAGGGGTGTTGACCCCGTGCTTGGTCAGCAAGGACACCTCAGAGTACGGTAAGAAGCTTGCGGCAATCTAGTTCAGGAATGCGGGGGCGTACCTGTTCCCGACTAGAAGCCAAGCGATATCAGTTTTTTGAAAAGTGTTTGGTTAACAAGAAAAAACCGGGTGCGAACAGTGTGAATGAGGACGGGTCGTTTGCCTGTTCGTTCGTGCCTCCGCCTCATTCCGGCAAGGATGGCTTCGCACGCGTCGATGTCGTCGGCATCGGCCGCCGCGATCACGATGTCCGCGTTTTCTACGAGAGGGGTCACTAGTGGCGCATCGTTGTGTGAGCCTACGACTGCGTTCACCCCTAGTTCGCGCAGCTTTGCGGCCTTGGAGGCGTCGCGGACGAGCGCGGTGATGGCGAACGTGCGGAGTGAAGGGTGGGCGAGGAGCGCCGCGAGGATCCCACCACCGATATAACCTGAGGTTGGTGTATCTTAGGTGAACCAAGTCATATCATGTAGTAGCTTTGGACTAACCGGTCGCTCCGGTAATGAATATTCCGACCAGAGACATCACGGTATGTAGGTTGACGCGGTTCGACTTGGGCTGCAGCGAATAACAGTCGGCTCTGCGATGAATCAAATTTTAGGTCCGTTGAGTTTGCCGATCCGTAGTGTGTAATCGCTACGTTAGACTTCACAGTTCGGTACGTTGGAAATCACAGGCTGAGCTGCACTACGAATCACCCGAGCAAAATAAGTATAGCACAGGGGTGGATGCAATGTTCGGACAAGCAATATAGCACGGGGGTTTCGGAAGTTAGACCCTGCCAAGGGCAGGGAGCCGTAGGTGTTTGTACGCCGGGGCGCCGGCGCGTTACTCGTGTTTGGAAGTCCGGCCGTCTCTCAGATCTGCCGAAATCAGAGATGGCATCACGACCTACGCATGTGGTCGCCTCCACGCGAAGGCACCTACGACGATTTGCCGTCTCGTGGGTGAAGACCGAAACGAAGAGCTTGAGGTCCTGAGGCGGATGGGTTGTTCGTTCAGGAAAAATCAAGGTTCCACACTTTAGCGAGGTTTATGTAAACGCCATCTCATGTCTGTCAAAAGAAGCGACAGTTAGTGCCTTTTCGCCTGTATAGTTTATACGAAGCTTGTGCGTATATTGTTAGAAAAGCGTAGTGCCTATTTGCAATGTTGTTTGCAAGCCTTGTGACCAGCCTCAAGTGCGTGGAATAGAGATGCTTATCGGAGATTTTTTTTCACTTCATCTGTCTGGACGAAGTCACAGAAGGGAGTAGACACATGTGCAGTTCAGTACTAGTTGCGTTTCGGAGATGAACGTGTATTCGGCGTGGCTTTGGGGCCTGCCCCGTGGGGAGCATGCTGGGCCATGAAAAATAATTCTGTTGTACTCATAATCCAAGGTTCAATGGCCGAAACAATGAAAAGGCGAGTCCTAAGGACATTGCATGGATGAGTCCGCGGGAGGGAGTAGGGTATTCAGGGACAAGAGAAAATCAACCATGCGGGCTTTGTCACCATGACGTTCTCCGGGACAGCGGTCATCAGAAACACGTATGACCGCAGGGATGAAGAAAAAGCGTGGGGTCGTAGGGTATGAACCATAAGGGAAAAGTTCGAACAAGGCAAAAGAGAATTCCAATTCGGGAAAGCGTGGGCTTATTTTCTCAGAGATAAGAAACACATAGTTGACTAGAATATTGAAGAAATACGGACGAGTTCAGCAAGGGTTGGAAAACAATAAGGAAAAGTTGAAACAAACAGGGGCTTGTATTCGTGAGAAAAAAAAAACGAAAATGGACGAATGGGATCATTTGTGACCAAACAAAACCAAAGAGACTTGTTTGGGACCCCTCCCTCGTGCGTGGTCCCGCCCACCGTCTCCTCCATCCTCCCCTCCGACGACAGTCGACGGTCTATACCCCTTCGGCCCTTTCCGCTCATCGTTCTCACCTACGGCGCACGTATCGCCGCCATGTCTTCGTCTTCACCTACCGCAGTGAGTACAGTTCGGCGCCTCGTGCTCCGTCCCAATCACCGCCAACGTTACCCACGACTCACGCGCTCTTGACTCGCCCTGCTCCCCCCAAACAGCCTACATCTACCGGCGACGCCTCTCTTTCCCAGGCGCACGCTGGCGTATCCGCACCTAAATCGACCACCTCTCACACCGTGAGCGCCGACTCTGGGCTAGCCCCGTCAGCAGGCGAGAACGAGAAGCACTCGCCGTCCGGGACGTTGAGCGACGACGCGCGCCGCGCGGCCAACAACACCGGCGCGTCCGACTCTGGCGCGCCGGCGACGTCGCCCACGTCCAAGGGGCGGCGCACCGGGCGCCCGAACTCGCCCCGTCGGAAGAAGTCCATCCTCTCGAAGATCAAGGGCGTGTTCCTCTCCTGCGTCGGACCCAATTCTGCGCACCCCGCGCCCAACGTGGACGAGCTCCGCGAGGTGGCCGGCCCGTCGAAGCCCCCGTCGGCGCCCGAGCAGACCCACACGCAGACGGCGAGCTCGACGACCGCCGGTGTAGCGCAGGAGCAGTCGACGGTGACGACGGAGAAGGCGCCGGTCACGCCCGTCGCGGAGGAGCCAGCGCCAGTGACCACGCCTTCCCACCCGCAACAGCAGGAGTCGCTCGACCATGCGGCGGAGGTCGTCACATCACCGCAGCCAGTTGTCGTCGACATTCCGCCGCCGCCCATCCAGGATGAGGAAGTGATTGTGCCCCCCTCGCCGACGGCGTCGCTCCCGCCCCAAGAGGAGACGCTTGGCATGACCTCGGGCTCGGTACAGGCTCCTGGGTCGACGGCCCAACCGGTGGTTCACACAAATGATGAGCACTCCGACCGCCATACCTTGTCAACAACGGATGACGAGCTTGAAGAGCCCATTACTCCTGACGAGGAACTAGATGAGGGAGGTATACTCATTAGGCAAGGTGGTGCGGGTATTCCCATTGGACCCGTGAGTGACCAGCATTTGTCTTGCTCTTATTTTTCTTTCTAAATCTGTTTTCATTTCATTTCTTAGGACGGCGTTCCATGCCCTCTACTCCCACCGCTTGCACCACAACATGCAGGGAGGAAGTGTCTGGTTTTGGACCTCGATGAGACACTCGTCCACAGTAGTTTTAAGGTAATGTTCCTGATTCCCACGCTCTGACCACGTGTTCACCCAATACTGACGCTTAACCCTTTTTGTGCGAACAGTCAATCCAGCACGCAGACTATGTCGTTCCCGTCGAAATCGAGAACCACTGGCACAACGTGTACGTTATCAAGCGTCCGGGTGTCGACAACTTCCTCAAGAAGATGGGCGAGATATATGAGATCGTCGTCTTCACAGCGTCGCTTAGCAAGGTGCGTCATTTTTGATATGGTAGTCCCACTACTATATTCTAACCTGCTTGACAGTACGCCGACCCTGTCTTGGATAAGCTCGATATCCATCGCGTTGTGACTCACCGGCTGTTCCGTGAGAGCTGCTATAACCACAAAGGGAACTATGTTAAGGTAACATCACTCTCCTTTCCGACCTGTTCCCCTTCGTACCTAACATTCGCTTAGGACCTTTCCCAACTGGGTCGCCCAATTGAGGACACGCTCATCCTCGACAACTCACCAGCGTCGTACATCTTCCACCCAAATAACGCTGTGCCCGTTTCGTCCTGGTTCAACGACCCACACGACACCGAGTTGACCGACCTCGTTCCTTTCCTCGCGGACCTGACCGCCGTCGACGACGTGCGCGGCATCCTCGATGGCGGGCTCTAAAACACCCTTCACTTTTTTTGGACACTGTTTCTCTCTCATACTTGACTCTTGTACACCTCCCGTCTCCCCCCCCCGTCCGTGGCATTCATCAGCGCGTGGCATACACACCCTTAGGACCTCCTTCCCCTCTTACCTCAGGCTACATACAGACACAAGCTATCGTTATACCCATCCAACCTTCCTGCAATCCACTCTCCTATTGAAATGTCAGTTTTTACGCCCTTTTTCATGAATTCACGAGGAACATGAAAGCCGACTCTATCTTCCTTTTTTCTTGTTTTCATCGCTGCAGCGTCCAACGGGGGAGTAGTGAAGGTTGGTGTCTCTGCCGTGGGTGCGATCCGTTCTCTGCTTTCTGTTTCTTCTCCCAATATTTGTGTCTCTCAGTTAGCTTTATATCTCACACATTTATCTCCACTTCACTCTTATTTCCTATTTTCCTTTCTTCATTCTTCTCGCATCCACTACACTACGCGCTGCGCGTCGTTCACACACTCGTTATTTATTCCTTCCATTGTTGTTCCCTTCTCGTCGATCCTTTCATTGTGACTCGTTGATTTCTGTGTCTTCTCCCCCATATTGTTCGTTCTCAGCCTCACTTCCCCCACGGTTCAATCGGTCTGTTTCCATCCCTTCCCCACGCTGTGTTTTACACATCTTTCTCCTCCTCTTCTCGCAAAACAATTAACCATCTATTTGACATCCTGTTCATACATAAGAGCTGTACCTTCGTTTTGGGCGAGATAAAACGTTGAATGCTGCCCAGTTCTGAGTTATAGTTGGTCGTCGCCGCAGCGCTCCTTGGCTTTCTGGTGTTAGGGAGGGTTGGCTTGGAGCAAAAGCCACCGCGATAACTAAGGAAAAAAAGTTTCGAATAGCCAGGCATTTTCCTGAGGTTCCACGCACAAATGACAGTACTTACTTTATCCCCACGAGGACGATTCTACATGGTACATTCTTTCAACCGTTGAAGGGATGTAGCCGGCTTCACAATCGAGGGCGGGGCCGCGGCAAGTCCCGGAGCTCCGAACCCTTCTTCTTCGGGAAGAAGAAAGTTTATTGCTGGTCCATGTCTCAACACACAAATAAGTGGTTGTTTTCGTATGGAAAACCAACATTTGTCGGAATTGAGCATTGCCAGTAGATGTGATTTGTGTAATTTATCAACCAGAACGATAAAACAAATCCCTGGAAGGAGGATTTTACGCAGTTGGTAGACTAGAGCTGCGTAGGTTAGTGCACGCAGTACTCTGTGTGGAGCCCCAGAAAGAGGGTCAAAAGGTGTTCTGAGATAGATTGCGGGACGCAAGGTTTATCTAGACTCTACTGCTATAGCGGGTACGCATATTTACGTTTACGGACCATTCGCTTGACGTCAATAGCACCAGGTCTGAGATACGCTCAAATGCCTCGAACGAGGGTTCGAACACTTGCCGACCGGAAACTCAGATAGATGCCCAAGTCTGGTCGCCCACCCTTTCAATTTCGTTCTGGGATCGGGGATTGACTGATTCTCAGCTTCCAAATCTACGGCCTGGAGTCAGTATTAGCATGGCCTCGAGCACAGTTTATGGGCGAAGAACATAGGGAGGCGCGGGAGTTTTAACATTCAGGCATTCAAAGGAACAGGCTCGCCCTTTGCCTCATGTCTCGAGCGCGAGTGATAAGTAATTCTGATGATAAGCTGCAAGCGAACACAGCCGTTGTCGTTGAAATTCCAGCTTTCCCATGATGTAGTCTCGACGTCATTGGAGGTCCAGATCACAGTGCCAGGAATACGGAAAGGCATGTGTGCTTGGAGAGCGGATGTGATGGGCGCTGCGAACTCTACAAAATTGAGAGGGGCGAGGCCATCTCTCTTGTCCGGTGCCACACTCTTTTTTCTGACTTGAACATTTTGCTTACGAAGGAGTGGTGCACACGACTAGGCCCCTTTAGTAGCCGAATTCGATTTCTTTGATCGCTCGCAAACACCGAGTTTAACACTGATGGATCGACGCAGACAAGGAACGAAAGAGATGATTTGTAAGCCGGCAAACGACAGCAGGGAGGGCGGATATAAGTCGGGCCGGGGTACAGCTGAGGTCAGCCGCGCGGAGGCCCCTGGGCCACTTGCAAGGTTGCCCACAGACCACTTTGTTCCAGATAAAAGTCGCCGACACGTCTCGTTGGCGGCGTTCTCAACTCTGCTCATTTATACATCCGCACTCTTCGGTATCGTCAGACCCGCTAAACTCGCTTAGTACACAACGCCGACCATCGCGGACACATCGACTGCCCATACCCCCGGGACTTGCCGCGTCGTTCTTAGTCAGTTTTCCTTACATACGCCGACTCCTGCGTGCGCGCATGCAATCACTCTACCCACCGTCGACCGCTACTCATGGCGGCGACCTCGCACATCTTGCAGGCGACCCCGGTAATCTTGCTTCCGCACAACAATCCATGGCTTCCACCGCCAACAACAACAACAACTCAGCATACCCGCCCTCCACCAACGGCGCGAATCCGATGCCCGCGGGTCTCCGCCTCGCCTCGCCTACGCGCGGCTTGAATCAACCAGCAGCTGCAGGAGGAGGAGGTAGAGGTGGTCAGGGAGCGGCGGCGACCCGCAAGCGCAAGTCGCCGCCGAGCCCTCCTGCGTCCGGCCAGCAGCAGCAACAGCAACAGCAGAACGGACAGGGTGGGATTGCCCCTGCACAGACCCAGCACCTTCCCATCTTACACGCGCCTCCGGCCCATTTCGCTACCTATCCGCCTGCGAGCGAGTACACTGCGGCGGCTCTGCCCCTCTCTAACGGTAATGTCGCTGCCAACGTCATCGCTGCTATTGCCAACGCTGCACAAGGAGGCAACGGCGACCAACAGGCTGCGAATGACTCCGATACCGGCGGAGCTGGCAACAAGGGCCGCGCGCTCAGCCAGAGCAAGCGGGCTGAACAGAACCGAAAGGCTCAGCGTGCCTTCCGAGAGCGCCGTGACCAGTGAGTACCGATTTTCTACGTTTCACACACGCACACTTTTGCGCCCGTGTGCTCTCTCCATCTCTCTCGCTTTCTCTTTTCGAAACACCATACGGTATTTTCCCCCTGTAGTCCTCTCGCTTGCTGTTATCGATGAGATGCCAGCATGAGGCGACGTACTGGACCCTGTGGCCTTCAAGCCTTGCCGAGCACGGAAACAGAGTTTAGTGTGCTCAGACGACCGCTCTCTCCGTGCTCACCGGAGGGATGTGACGTCTATGGTGATGACGTAACCCGACTTCTTCATTCCTTACTCATCGGCGATTCTCTCTCGAAAAAGTCTATTATCTTTCTCGCTTGCTCACATTCCTATTTGTTTTTCTTGCTTTTGTCCGTTCTCGCACCTCAGGCATGTCAAGAATCTAGAGTCGCGGTCGCAATTGCTCGATGCTGCTCTTTCCTCTGCAGACGAGGCCAACCGCCGCTGGGAGGAATGTCGCGCGTCGGTCGAGACCCTCCGCATCGAGAACACGCAGCTTCGCGCTGAGGTAGCTGGTCTCCGTGCCGAGAATGCGAGCCTGCACGCTGCGCTGAGCAGCTCGGGCGCGTCGTACGCTCAGCAGCAGCAGATCATGCACGATGCTGCCGCCGCCGCTAAGGAAATTATCGCCGCGAATGGAGGTGAACGCAATGTTGGTGACAAGGGAGGCGATAACGTCAACAAGGCTAAGTAGATTCGTTTCTCTTTTTTTTTGACCTCTTAGTGGTCCACCTGTGTCAATTTGTGTAACTCGTGATGTTTTGTGCTTCATTTTTGCCGATTTGGTCTTCTTACTCGTGTGCTTTGCTTGTGAGCAGGAGCTGGTTCCTCAGGACATTACGTTACATGTATCATTATTATGTGCTTAGCCCTTGGAATTTATTCTTGTAATTCTACATAGGATCCTTGCGTTCATTTCGACAAGCGTCCGACGAGTGCGGGAATGGTGTAATGGCGCCGTTCGGGATGGAGTCGAGCGCACTTTACGTTTGTTCGCAAGCGGTGTCCCTGTGTGGCTATTCTCACCAGAAGGAGAACTCGACCCGTTCGCAACAGCGGCTAATGGTTCCGGAAGACTGCTTCGTTGCGATCAACACGGAGGTAGCATCTAGATGATTGGATCGAATGTGTGCCATTGAAACCACCGAATAAAATTTGGCAGTTTTGAAAATGCCACAGAAAAAGGAATGGAAAAGGATCCCAATCCGCGCAGCCCTGCAAGTCACCGGGGCTTTGGTCCTGGGATGTCACATTATGTCACATCCAGCTGGTCACAGCCATCGGTTGACGGCTGTGACGTCACGCACGTTCTGCGTCTCCCCACAAGCGATCAGTGCAAAGATCGTTGGGGCGACCCCTGCTTCAACCACACTTTTTCTTCAACCACCACCATTACCCATAGATGGCGGGTCCCACGCGTACTCAGGGTGCTGCCGCCGGAACGTCGCCGAAAGCTAAGAGACGTGCGTTGTTCATCACCCACTACGATGCAGCACGCATATATGCACACAACTAATATGAAACTCCAGGCCAGCCCTTGCTTATCAGCGCATACCTTTTGCTGTACAATGCCGTATCCTTCGTCGCATGGGGATACGTTCTCGTAACGGTTGTCTCGCACCTCACAGGGTACGACCTCAAGCTTCCCGTACACGAGCCTCCGACCCAGGTCGAGGCGACGATTTTGCAAGCCCAGGACCTGGCACACCGCATCCTCGCCCTTTTGGTCAAATACATGCCGTTCCTCGCGCCCCTCGTGAGCACCCAGACGCGCATCCGCTCTCAAGTACCCGGCGAACTCCAGCCACTCTGGGCGCGCGCGGCGACCGCATTCTCGGTTGTTGGAGAGCAGACGAAGATAATCCAGACTGGCGCAGTGGCGGAAGTTTTACACACGGTTCTGGGATTTGTTCGCTCGGGATTTTTGACGACTCTTATGCAAGTTGCGAGCCGTCTGCAGCTTGTGTGGGGTATCGCAGATCGCTTCCCTGAGGTAATTTTTAGCATGCTATTATACTGACGAACGCTCATCATGTTGACTTCCCATACTATAGGCTCAGACAAACCCTCTATATGCGTCCATGGTTCTCGCCTGGTCCATCACAGAGGTGATCCGCTATCCCTTCTATGCATTCAATTTGCTCGGCTTCGAGCCATACCCTCTCCTCTGGTTGCGCTACACTACATTCTGGATCCTCTACCCCGTTGGTGCAGTCTCGGAAGCCGTTCTCATCTATTCTACCCTACCCAAAACTTCGCCGCTCGACGGTAATTGGACTCCAGATGAGCTTTTCCGCGGTTTCTGTTTCATCATCTGGTGGCCTTGTGAGTAAATTTAAATTATAAGATTGAACATTGAGCTGATTCGACTTCCTTAGCTCTCTATGTACTATACACGCACATGATTAGGCAACGTCGCAAAGTTATTGGCGGTGGAAACCTGGGGAAGAAGAAGACTCAGTGAAAGCATGCAGTTTTACTTGTAAAACATGTATCTTGAGGTTCCGAATGTATGCCCCTCATCAATTAACAGGAGCAAAAAAATAGCACAAATCATATGTTAATCTATACTGAATACTTTTATGAAAGTAGATGTATCTTGGCTCTAAGATTACACGAACAGGAAGGGGGGAAAAGAAATAAGTGGTGCATCCGCCTTGTGGTATGGGAATCCGTCAGCATCGCATTGCTAAAGGAGGCGTATGAGTCCATTACACATCATCGTAGAGCATGATGAGGTACTGAGCATTAGTCTTATAAGGGATACAAGATCAGAAAATCGACACAACTGAGACAACTGTCGGTCGCTCTAATTGAGGATAAAGATAATACATCATTCTTTTTATTTCTCGTCCATTCAAATTGTGGTGGAGCATTACATTCAAAAATAATAGGGGCGAGAATCCACCGATAAGCAATAGAGCCTGAGTGACTAACAAACTGAGCTTCCGTTAACTCTGCTTCCATCAAATCATGAATAGAATGGTAGTGGCGGATAAGTACAGCCCAGAGAGTTTGGACGAAGCAGCAAACACCGCGTCGCGACAGTGTGTTAATGAAGTTATAACCATTAGCCAACCCTTTTGGTTGGTTGACCCTGCCTCAATGTTGTTAGTAGTTGCTTATTATGTGAGTTGTTGATTAGACAGTGGGGGTCCTTTCCCTTTGACGGAGAAAGTTTTCATTGCTTATTGTGCTCGATGCATTGCAATAACTATCAACATAGAAAGTTACTATGACATAGTTTTGACAATCACAACATAATATATGATAATCGAGGTTTTTCGGGTAACCGAAGTGCGTAATAAAGCACAACAGCCTTAGAGCGAACCGTTGCTTACTGGCACTGAGACCAGAAATCGTTGAAATATCTGCCTAAAAGGGTTTGAGCAAAATTGCATCGCTATCAATGATACAAGTGACTTACAGCTTCCGGAGGAGCAGCACGTTGGGCCGGTATACCCGTTGCCGCCACACTGACCCCAAGGAGCTGTACGCGTTATAAGTGCCCCATTTCTTAGTATTTACGAACCAAGGAACATACCAGCACAACCACCGGTAGGCGGTGGAGTATAAGTGGGACTACCACCACCCTGCGTTGTCGTGGGGGGCTGGTAAGTTGTTGTAGGAGGAGAACCGCCCTGGGAGGTGGTCGGATCAGTGCTGCCGGTGCCCTCTGAAACAGTAATCGAGGCCGAGCCACTGCTCTGATAGCCCTCAGTCGCAACAATCTGGTAGTCGTGCGAGCCAAGTTTGAGGCCGGAGTTCTGCCAGGCGTTGAAGTGGTTGCCAACAGTGACAGTGCCGCTAGTACGGTGCGAGGACCGGACAGACCAAAACTGGTAAAACGTCGATGTACCCTCGATCGATGGCTGGTTGACACGCTGGGTGCGGAAGATGTCGTAGGTACTTCCGTCGGAAGTGATAGATCCCAACTTCTGAGCGCCAGAGCTGGGGTTATAGGTGCCGAACGACTCGACGATGTAGTATTCAATCAGCGGGTTGCGCGTCCAGCCGTATATCGACAAGTAGCCGTTACCCTGCGGGCTGAAGGTGCCTGAAAAGCTGATAGCACTAAGAAGCGCCGAGATGTGTAAGCACAGAGCGACTTTGCGCAAAACTTGGATAAGAGCTAACTTACCGAGCTGCACCAGGGTTCCAGCCCTTGCCACCGACAAAGTTACCAACGTTCTGCCATTGAACGCTATACGAGCCACCAGCGCCGTTCTGGTAGTTGACATTTCCTCCGCCGTCAGTCCAGAAGGAGTAGTAGTAGCCGTTGCTGGTGCCGGTGCTGCTGGGGGTGCTGCGTCCCAGGAGCTCGTGAAGGCTAGTAACATTGCCGGGGAGGTTAGGGAGAGCGAAAGCGCCGATGGCGGTCGTGCAAGCGAGGAGGAGGGAAGTGAAAGAAACCATGGCGGCCGAAGGCTGTTGCCTCTATGCTGGTTCAAGCTGTTCAGACAATCTGAGGAGATGTTTGCTGAGGCCAAAGAGCTTTATACCAGTCGCAAAGACATCTATGGATAAGGCAAAAACCGAAGTGATCCCGACTGAGTTCATGGGACATAAGTAACAGGTATAAGTTAGGCACAGCGTCCTCAAGCTTCTTTTTCGATAAGCAGGAAAGTATGCGGGGTTTTACAGAGGTACCTCCGTGCATGTCCGAGCGCCCTATCGACAATAGTCATGTGTGGTTACTCCGCGTGGCGTCCTCTTGATGTAAATTCACGAGACCCAGTTGAAAAATGCACGATGTTGCACTTGAGAAATATGAACTTTCATAAATACGCGTCATGAGATTTGTTGGAAGGCCGGAGGTTATCCATTCGGAGACGTCGGATCATCGCGTTAAATCTTTCAGAAGCTTATCCATGAGTAAGTGTCATATAGAGATTGGATGCCATCACTGTAACGGGAAGAACTTATCAGCACGCATCGAGGGCATGAATGAGTAAAAACATCTGTCCAAATCAGTTCTAGTGGGGAACTGTAGGTGCTAAGACAAGCCACTATTATGGGAAATGGGTGTACCTAGGTTGGAGGTCTCAGGTAGGTCAAGGTGGCAGCGAGTTGCCAACCGTGTCAGCCACACGTGACACACAGTTCATCAGTCATCGGTTCGAATCCTAAGTGCGCTACCCTGCGTGGAGGGTTGTAGCACTTCAATAGTCCTTGCAACTTGTACACTTGAAAGTGCGCTTTAACTCCTCTTGGATTCAAGGTTTATCCAAAACCAAGTTGGCGCACTTGACCAACGTCCAGCATAAGCGACACACCAACCGGCGCTGCTGGCCTTGAAAATACAACTCCGCCCAATAACGGTATTTGTGCTTATTCGTCGGGGTCTAGAGCGGAATACTGTGACATCTCTTCTTATTTACGATGACATGTTCGCCGCACCGTCACTAAGTTCTTAATGATCAAAATCCAAACAAGTTGCTCTATCAGCTATTTCCAATGTCTGATAAAATCACATAACGGATCTTCACAGAAGTCAAACTTAATAAAATAATTGCACTTCTCGTATGCCACTTATTTCAGCCTCGATTAAAATACACTATAGAAAAACTACCTATTCGGCAAAAACAATAGAAAAAGATCGATTGTCACTAATTGATCCGATAACCCGAAAGCGTTTTTTGCTTCCATCAGTGTGTTATAGCTGTGATTATGGCCGTACTGACTACCGGAAATTCTGCTCGTTTCCCAGTCTGGATCTGATAGGTCATTTGATTAAGCGTTTTATGTTTACTCAACCAAGTAGATTAGCAACTTCTGTTCGGGCAGCATTGTGGGTTAATGAAATCAAAAGTGTCTTGTTATCTAAGATAACTGAGTATGTTGTTGAAGACCTAGTGGCTTTGTGTCTTAGCGCAGTAAATTATAAAATAGAGCGGCTGTTAGTAAAACGTGAAAAACTACCTTAAGTGATAAGTATTGTCAAAACTGGATAGCTTAGAGTATACTTGAGCTACCATACCCAATTATGCCTTCAGAGACATCGATTGGGGCCAAGCCACCGCTCTGATAGACCTCAACCAAGACAATCTGAAAGCTATGCTTACCAAGCATGAGACCGCATTGTTCCCAGGCGTCAAAATGACTGTCGACGGTGACAGTGCCATTCACACGATGCGAAGATCGAACAGATCAGTACTGGCAGGGCAAAGTGTCTCCAATATTGGGCCAATCCCATCGCTAAGTGCGAAAGATGTCGTAATTACTACCGTCGGAAGTGAGGGATCCCAGTTTCTGGGCAGCAGAGTCAAGGTTGAGCTCGCCAAATGATTCGACAATGTAGTATCTGGTTAGCGGTTTACGCGTCCAGTCATAGACAGACAAGTGAGCCTCCCCGAATGGCCTGAAGTTACCTGAGAAATTGATAACCATACCGGCTTTAAGAAGTTAGTGTGGAATGCATAATACGGTTTGTTGGAAGATGGGTTGCCTAGCTGCGCCAGTACCCTATATCCTTGCCACCCAGAAAATTGCCCGTGACGTTCTGCCACTGAACGTTGTATGAGCCATTAGCGTCGTTGGTGTAGGTAACATTTCCATTTCCATCGGTCCAGTAACAATAGTAATACCCGTTGTTGATTCCAGTACTGCTTGGAGTGCTGCGTGCTGATATTTCGCTTAAACTGATGGTGTTTTTGAGGAGTGATTCGGAGGACAGCGCAAGGGCTCCAAGTACGATAGAGGTCCAGGCAACGAGGCATGTGTCTAGCTTAGCGCGCTAAATGCAGCTGACAAATTTTGTTGGCGGGGCACCCAGATAGTCGGTTGGCGTCCGTGATTTTGTGCGCATAGAAGCAATCAATCAGGCGAACGTGGGTCTTTACAAATTTTGACCTATTCTTGAGTGCCATTAACGGGCTGCTTGTTCTCATGAAAGGCCTGTGTGAAGTACTGAGCTTAAGCACTAAGCGTAGATGACTTACATGTCTTCTGCATAACTTTTTTCACGTTTTCATGCTCAGTCGAACACATACGCGCAGATAGACAGCAGCCAAAAGGGACCAAGCGCGGGCTAAACAATAGTAACCAAGAACCACACCGACACTGGCAGTGCGATCAAAACTTGCCGCATTGCCCGGCCCCAACCAATTGAATCGCCCCACGGCTCTCCTATCTGCTGAATCTAGACTTTAATCAGCAAATCTTCGCACAATGTGACCTCACGGAAGTCGAATCTAAGATGACTTTTCACGGAAAAACAAGCCTCATCGCAAGTGTCTACGCTTCCATGAACTGTGGCATATTTTCCGTGTGCGTCTCATGACCGTAGTTATGACTGCGATTGCTACCGATTTTTTTTCGATGCTTTCTCATTCGATAAGAGGCGCTCCTTTAACCGGCTCATCTGAGTAGATGTAACAGCCAAATGGAGTAAGATGTACTCAGCTGTGTTTTCCCAAAGAGGTGTGTTCGAGGTCGTCGTCAATAAGCCTTCCGTGTTGCAGCCCTCGTTACGGAGATTTAGATTTTGGTTTAAATTATACGCCAATATTAATCCCAAAAGGGAATTGGTATGCAACGTGCTTACATTTCATCGACAACAAGAACTTACAAGTTTTTAACAGAGCAGCATTTTTACTTTAATCCGATCAACGCCATAGTGACCAAAATCAATTAGACACATAATCAACATTGGTCAATTAACATCTCCATGAGATATTACATATCAGAGAGACAGCTTGCTGTGAGATATCACCGGAGCTGTGTTGCCTTATGAGTAGTCGTGTTGTTGTTCCCATCAGTGCCTCACGAAACAGTGATTGAGGCAGAACCACTGCTGTAATAGCCCTCTACCGCAACAATCTGGAAATCGTGTTGTGCGCCTGGCGTAAAGCCGTATTTCTTCCAGGCATTGAAGTGATTAGCGACAGTGACGGTGCCGTTTGTGCGGTGCGACGAGCGCACAGACCACCACTGGTAGAGTGTCTCCGTGCCTACATTGGTACTGGGCAAACCTACACGTACGGTGCGGAAGATGTCATAGTTGCTGCCGTCGGAGATGATCGACCCCAGCTTTTGAGCGTTAGAGCCAGGATTGTAGGTGCCCAAGGACTCGATGATGTAGTATTCGATCGACGGGTTGTGCATCCAGCCGTAAACGGACAGATAGCCATTGCCCAGTGGATTGAAGGTGCCCGAAAAATGTACCGGGCTAGTCTCAAGGATTAGCGCCCAATACTCAAGTTATGGCTTCGTAATAGACAGCTTACTCAACGGCTCCAGGGCTCCAGCCCTTTCCACCAACAAAGTTGCTAACATTTGCCCATTGAACGTTGTATGATCCACTCGCATCATTGCTGTAGGTGACGTCTCCTTGGCCGTCGGTCCAAAAGAAGTAATAGTAGCCGCCGTTGGTCCCGGAGCTACTTGGGGTGCTACGTCCTAGGAGGGGGAGACTGGAGGCGGTATTGGGAGGAGAGGGAAGCGCAAAGCCGCCAATGGTGGCGATGCAAGCTGTAAGAAGCATCGTAAAAGAAACCATTGTGATAATCGATTGTTCGATGTGGGTGGGCTGGTTGCAACCTAACAAAGCGGTTTAAGGAGAGTCCGAAGCTAGAGTAGTACTCTTTGTAGCAAAGAGATGAAGCCCAGACAACAATCGGCTTTGAAATCAATCATAAAACACGGCGGTTCGAACGGAACAGTGCAATCATCTTCCGGCTATGCCCTCATAAACGCAAGAACCGCGGAATTTTGCAGAGGTAAATCCGCACTATTCAGTTTGTGTTTCAGCAAGTCACGTTATGATGATAGAAGTTGTGCGCAGTTTGCACAAGAGGCTGAGACTCTTTCGGCGACCATACAAGTAAAGGCCAGCGACGCGAGGGTTGAAAAGGGGCAGTAATTGTTTATAATTCACCGGCGCTTGTTAGAATAGTGGCCACGTGAACGGGACGCGATCACGCGAGTGTTGGGAACGCGACATTGGCGCCGTGCGAATATATGCGCAGCCTCAGACTCCGCCGGGTACTTTCATCCATTCATTGTCCTACGGGATTGTATCGTCTTCACGCTTCTACTCCAGCACATCTACGCCTATCACGACCCGCTATATTCCTTCTTCCTTGTACACGCTACTGTTGCTGCCTTGCCTGAACGACAAAATCAAGTATGAGTGGCCAGCGCTATGGCAAGGCACTGCCCCCGTTCTTGCCTATGCCCACAATTCCTCAAGACGACCTGAGCTCCATCTTCTCTAACTCACGAGCTGGGACACCATCCACGATACGACCTGTACGACCACAAAGCTCGGCATCCAGCCGGAGCCAAGATAACTTCTTCGATGCACCCGAGATGGTCATCGAGCCACCTACGCCTGATCCCGAACAGGCGTCCTTGATATCAGAGGAGTCTCAGGAAAGTTATGAGACTGCGTCAACGGTGGTGGATCCCAGAGCTGCCAACTCTCGGACAAGTCAGCTGAACAAATTTCCTTATGCACGACAGCCGACTCTCCAGAGACCCCCAGCTCTGCCCACCATCCAGTCCGGCAGGCCGCTCAACACTGCGCAACGCCCGCTCAGTGCGACAATGGCTTTCGCGACAGCCCCCGAGGGCGACCCCTTCTCCGACAGGTCCGCGTCCACATCCGCAGCGCCTACCACGCCGTCTCGTCCAACCAGTGCATACACGCCCTTCAGCGCTGCGGCACAGCAGGCACCGTCCGGAAGTTCATCGCCCTCTTTTCTTCGCGCTCGGGGGGCATCGCTTCCACCTACTATTGCCGTGACGCCACCACGTCCGACCTCAGCCACGTTTTCAAGTTCGCCGCTCGATCACTTCCGGCATGACACCGAAGCCTATGCTTCAGGCCGAGCGTCAGGCGCCTACTGGACCACACCTCAATCTCGATCTCCTACTCCAGGGCGACGCGAACTAAATGACGATGACTATCTCGTGAATGGTGGAAAAGCCTCCCCATTTATGAATCAGTCTCCGACCCCTGCCCGGACTGCACCTCCACTGAACACCTCGACTGGGTATAGAGCCAGCTCTCATTACGCAGCGGGGACAGAGCCAGTAACTGAAGAAGCCGAGGTAGAGGATGGTCTAGAGAGCGAAGGCTATTCAGAGGACGAAAAAGAAACATTTGAGGACGAGAAGTGGGAGCACGTTGAGGAGAACCCTTACCTCGACAAGGACGGCAAGCCAGCACCAGTTATTGGTCCGCCACAGGGCTGGCGCCCTTCGACTGTCGTGTTTCCCCAATTTTCGGAGGTACCGGCTATTCAACCAGATGAGGCGGAAGAATCTACGCGACACTTTGGGCCTGCTCCTGCGGGGAGGATTCACAGACGTAACAAGGCTCTCAAGCGCGTTCCTCTGACAAACGGTAACCTTATCGTGGAGCTGAATGTGCCACCTAAGCTTGTATTACCGTGGAAAGGAGAGCCCGAGATGCAAACAACAAAGTTAGTCAAGCTATGCATACTGATAAGCGACATTCTAATCTGGATTGTTCTATAGGTATAGTGCAGTGACAGGCGATCCCAACGACTTTGAGCGTAACGGATTCGTTCTCCGGCAGAACGAATATGGACGTTCTACGGAGCTCTTCATCTGCGTCACAATGTATAACGTGCGTGATAGGTTGGACTACAATCTGTTACGCTGCTAACTGTACGTATCAGGAAGACGAAGTCCTCTTCTGCCGTACGATTTATGGGGTTATGCAAAATATTGCACACCTTTGTACACGTAAGAACTCGCGAACATGGGGACAGGACGCCTGGAAGAAAGTTGTCATCTGCATTGTCGCGGATGGCCGTAAGAAAGTTCACCCTCGCGTGCTTGACTGTCTCACCTTGCTTGGTGTATACCAACCCGGAGGACACATGAAAAGCAGCGTCGACGGAAAGGAGGTCACCGCACACGTGTTCGAATACACGACGTCCTTCTCGCTTCGGGCGGATGCCGGCTCGGGCGCGGTTCAGTTCTGCTACCCGGACAAAGGGATCGTACCGTGCCAAATCTTATTCTGCATGAAGGAGAAGAACCAGAAGAAGATCAACTCTCACCGCTGGTTCTTCAATGCGTTCGCGCCAATGTTGCAGCCGAACGTGTGCGTCCTGGTCGACGTGGGAACAATGCCAGGGAAGACCAGCATATATCACTTGTGGAAGGTAGGGCAACCGAGCTATTCATAACCAATATTGTTTACCAACATTTGGTCAGGCTTTTGACGTTAACTCGAACATTGGTGGCGCTTGTGGCGAGATTGCGGCCTACAAGGGCAAGTACTGGCGATTCCTGATCAATCCTCTTGGTACGTTTAGTTTGTTTACCCTAAATAGTCTAATTGAAAGCTGAGTTTCGCATCAGTGGCGAGCCAACACTTTGAATACAAGGTATGACAAAAAAAGGGTTTGCGGGGATGTTTCCAGCTTCTGATGCCATTCACCAGATATCAAATATCCTTGATAAAACTACTGAATCAATGTTTGGCTACATTAGCGTCTTGGTATGTGTCTATCTCCTCAGCGAGTTTAAGGCTCCTTTTGAATCATAAAACAGCCAGGCGCCTTCTCAGCGTATAGGTATATTGCCCTGCAAAACAACAAAAACGGGGTTGGGCCTCTGGCATCATACTTCAAGGGCGAGGTTCTTCATGGCCGGGACACAGACATTTTTCAATCAAACATGTACCTTGCTGAAGACGTATGTTACAATCTCCACCACAGCCCATGGTTTCGTCCTAACATATGATGCTCTTAGCGTATTCTTTGTTTCGAGTTAGTAGCCAAAGCAAACTCTGCATGGTGCGCTTTTCAAACAATTCGCTCGTCCGGCTTCAACGTTCTGACGCACGACCAGGGTTCTAAAATATGTGAATCGTGCAATTGCACATACCGATGTACCCGACACATTAGCTGAATTCATCTCACAACGCCGCCGCTGGCTCAACGGCTCGTTTTTCGCTATGACTTATGCTATTGCTCATACCGGGCAGATTCTTCGTTCTGGACACTCGTTTGGGCGCAAGTGCACCTTGATGATTGAAACACTTTACAATTGCATCAATCTGGTCTTTTCTTGGTTCGCTATCGTAAGTAGTCAAAGATCTCGAAAGCCAGGGTGTCTTCTCTTACCACTAAAATCAGGGAAACTTTTACCTCTTCTTCGTGAGTCCACTTTGAACATTTCCCCCTCTCTGGTACTTATTTTCCCTCAGGTTATTCTGACCTCGTCGCTGGAAAACCCATCTTTCGGAATACCCCCGTGGATCAAATTCTTCAACTTTATCGTACAGGTTTGTCAAGACCATTATCATTACATCATGCCTTTTTTGACTTTTTATATAGTACCTACTTGGATCTCTCATCATTGCATCATTCATATTTTCTATGGGTAACAAACCTGCTGCGTATGTTTTCTTTCAAATCGAAATGCTTAATCTAGCTACTGATGTGTCATCCAAAGATCTAAATGGAAATACAAAATTACGGCTATTCTTTTCGCTCTATTGATGTCGTATTTGCTCGTAGCTGGACTTATTTGTCTTTACCAATCTGCGCGGGTGGGAGGTGGGCCGTTTAGAGTGCTCGTCTTCGGCGCAGTTATAAGTTATGGGGTAAGTCTATCGCTTCAAACAGGATAACCTTGATGGGAGCTCTAACAACATTCACAAGGTATATTTTGTATCCAGTTTCCTTGCTCTGGATCCTTGGCATATTATCATTGTAGGCTCTCTTGGCATTGGTGATACTTTTGGAAGCTAACTTTGTCTTGCAGAGCTTTTTGCCATATCTGCTTCTTGCTCCAACTTACACAAACATCCTTAACGTCTATGCCTTCTCAAATCTTGACGATGTGAGCCATTTTTCTTTTGATTTTCTCTTATTTTCCTTTCTTGATTACCTCAAAAGATCTCTTGGGGTACCAAAGGCGACACAACAGTATCCAACGACCTTGGCTCGGCAGTGCGAGGAAGTGACGCCAAGGTCGCGGTTGAGGTCCCAGCTGAGCCCGCAGACGCGGATAGTGTCTACAGTGATGCCATCAATGCCCTTCGTGCGCAACAGTTTGCATCAAAGCAACCAAAACCAGCGAAAACCCCGGCAGAAAAAGAACAGGCCGCCAAGGATTAGTACGTTGTGCATTAGCTAATCTCCCAGAGGAATAGTTCTCATGGTGTCTTTTTCTCAGCTATGCAAGCGTGCGAACTAACGTCCTCTTATCATGGGCGATCTCAAACGTGAGTGCAATCGAGATACAGTGCAAAGCACCACCTAATAGTTGCTTTTGTAGGGGCTCCTACTTGTCTTCATCCTCGGCGGAGGCGTTCAATCATCACCTTTTGAGCAGGAGGCACAGATGTCACGGACAAAGGCCTACCTCATCTTTGTCTTAGTGTTTGTCTCATTGCAAAACATCATTGTAAGTTTCGAGTCAGTAACACATATTTCCGAGTTGCTAATGCTGTTCAATTGCTTGTCAGCGTTTCCTTGGGTCGACACTCTATCTTACAGTGCGGCTATTCACCGGAACGTAATTTATACATTTCATTTGCGTGTGTACAGAGTAGATTCTTTATTATACATTGAAAGCCCTTTATGAACTGCGGAAACGGATAGGCGATTGATCATCTAAGCAAACAGATAGTTGTAAAACGAGCCTGTTACATAGCCCTTGGTTTCCTTAGCTCTTCGCGGTTTACGTTTGACGACACGTCGGGCTGGAGATCGTGATGGTGAGGGACTTGTTCTGCCCTGGTGAGCGTCCCACCCGGCTGAACGGAAGGTTGCACGTTGACGAAGTGCAAGATTTACTCGAGGTGTGATGTTGGTGTCGAGATCGTAATTCAAAGAAAGTGATTGAACGCTGTCCGCTAGCCCATCATCTCCATGCTCACTCCCATCTACGTCAGCAAGGTTGGCGTCGCCCTGACCTTCGTTCTCGCTTATAACAGACCACTGATCTTCGGTCCGGAAGTCCACGCCAGACCGAGGTTGGGCAGCACTCGCTACGCTTCGCGCTGGAGAAGACGCTCGAGAGCGCTCAGAGATAACTGAAAGCCCATCACCCATGTCGGATAGTGCGTCGCTCTTCTCGGAGACAAAGTCAGAATAGTCGGTTGTCGTATCGAATTCATGCGCAGAAAGGTCAGTCGGAGGTGGTGTTTCGAGGGCGTTGCGTGCACGGGGATCCGGACGTGTCACGTTCGGGCGGAGCAGGTAAGTGAGGCGCCTTCCGGAATGGTCTTTGCCTAAATAGCGCCTTCAGTCAGCGCTCGGTTGGCACAAACGGTAGAAGGGGTAGGCGTACTGAAGCTGACAATTTCATAAAACCGTGCGGTGCAGTGGACAACATAGCGGGCATGGGCATCCGTGTCAATGGCCCAGACGAGTTGCAATGGGGTTCGTGACACCTCCATAATTGCCCCTGTTTCTCCGATCGGATCCCCGGGGCCATCGAGCGCCGTTGACGCCGATTCAGGGTTGTGCACCACACTGACTTCGTGCAGCCAGCTTGCAATTTCTGTCTCTACCTCGCGCACCAGCTGTTCCGTACGTGGACCTGAGCCACGCAGCTCGCGACGCATTCCTTTGAGCGAGAGCGAGAAACGACCCGCGTTGGCAGAGATAGGCTGGGTCTTGGGAAGTGTGGCAGGCGGGATGGCGGTGTTACGTGAGAGATAAGAAGGCAGTGGCTCCGGAAAGGTCGAACGTGCGGTTGGGGAGGGCAGTACATAGTCCTTGCGCGTCGCTTGAACAATATGTGGATTGCCGACGAACCTCGCTACACGAAACAGGTCTATCTAAGCAAGTAACGAGGCAGTTGGCGAGGTTGATTCTCACCGTTCTCCGCGCGCCGGATCCAACGCTTGCCGTCCTTGTCGACTCGACGATTCTTACGTGAAGCCGCTGTTGTAGCTGGCGCGTTTCGTGGACCATCCGACAGTTGCTGCTGTAAAAAACGGGTTATGCCCGGATTACGCAGCGCAGCGGGGAAGGACATGGCAATTGGTACGGCCGAAGCGGAGACACTGTGAGCAGGAACAGCATCTGTTGACTGTTCTTGAGTAGCAACCAAAGGTTCATCTCCCGCAGCGGCCATAGTTAAAACAAATGTCAAAGTTTTATGCAGGGCGTCAACAGTAACGGTAGTGTACACAGATGTGAAGCAAAGAGTTCAAGGATGGGATGGGTCCAAGGGGCTTAAGAAAGGCCACTGGGACCCGAGCACGATCGGCTCCGTTCAATGCATGCAACGAGTCAACAGAAAACACGGCCATCATTTATGACTGGAGCCTGGTTAGCGAAGAGCACCATGCTCAAAAGGAACTCCTTACAGTAATATCATGATATAAACATTCCTTCACGAAGAATTGTTTCCAGCCTTTCCTGACTTACGAAAGGCCATCCATTCTCTTTCATCCGTTTCTCAACATCAGGCTTCCAACCTCCAAGTATTACTTGCGGGGGTGCTGGTCGAAGTGGAGAAACAGGTGGGATGCAAATGTCGTCCAAATTGTACGCTTCCCTAGCGCTCGTGCTCGTGCTCGATTCATGTCTTGTCCGTTTATATAGCCGAGCCGGAGAAATGATTTGATCTTCAGAGTCATCGCGAGGGCGCTTTTTCGAGTCACGAGCATTGAATTTGCCCCGAGGAGCGGTAGAAGAATTGGAGGGATGGTATGAAGTTGATACCGTGTCCACACGAGATGCTTCCACAGTTGCGCCGACGTGTCTGGGTTGGACGTTTTCCCTGGCCACTGGTGGGACTGCCCTGCCTTTACCCTTGTCAATCGACGACGCGGGTTGGTTTGAAGCTGTTCCACGTTTTGGCTTCTGAAACTCTGGGGCGTATTTTTTGAAGCTCGGCCCTTTCCAGGCATCGGGATTATGAAGTGTAGCACCATCTTTGGCCCCACTATTCTGTTTATTTGAGCCTGAGACCACCGTGTGACCAGAACGAACTCTGGTGGAAGTGGTTTCGAGTGACTTCTCCTTATCAATGCTTATAGCAGGTCTTGGATCTGGCGCTGCGAAACTTCCTATAGGCTTGGAGGATGAAGCCGCTACTGTCGAAGTGCTCGAGTACCTGCTCAATGTGCTTGCAGATACAGTTCGCGATGGGGGAGGAGGCTCAGCCTTGGCCTTCAAGCCCTTCCCAAAGAAGGCGTCGTCGCGTGGTCGAGATGGTGGACGACTCAGGGAAGGAATAGGAACATCGCTTTCAACAGACCCGATTGAATCGCGTGACGCGCTTGCTCGAAGGGATGTCAGCCGTAGGGAGTTTCTGTCCGCCCGACCACGTTGGAGCTTCCGTCGCGACTGAACATCATCCGGATGAGCTGAGCTCCTGAAATCCAGTCGTACGGAGGGTTGCGTAGTATCCGTGTCAGATCCAGAGGAAGATGTAACGCTCAGCGCGTCTTCGTCATCAAAGGTTGTAGTATGGGATAGGTTTGATGTGGCTCTCGGTCTCCCACGTGGTTTCGTTTTCTCTACATCTTTTGATGCAGCGCGTGACAGGTCCTGAGGATTGGGGCGTGGTGCATAGGAAGTCGGAGGGTTTAGGCTAACTTCATTCAAAGGTAATGGGTTTGAGTTTGACTTGGCCGGCAAGGACTTGAAAACATCTTGCCCCTCCTGACTGGGTTTAGTTCCTTGAAGAGACTCCTGAGATGGCTTTTTCCCGTCTGATTGCGATTGGGACATTGATATGTCTGAGTCTGGGACGAGGACTTTCCCGGGATTAAAAAAGGGATCAGGCTTTGGGAAGAATGCCCGTGTCAGCATCCGCTGAGCGCTTCCTATCATGCGTTGTACGACAGATGGTGATTGAGACAAGATCTGGTCCTGGGATATAGAAGAAGGGAGAGGGCGGCGAATGGGTGTTGAAGGAAGAGGCGGCTCTTTCGACAAGTCCTTGGGTGGTGAGGATTTGACGTCTTGATCCCGTGCCAAAGATTGGCTTCCTTGATGTGAAGCTTGCATCATGGCTTGCTGACTGTTGTTCGAGGTGGTTGATGAATTTGCGCGCGATAATGGTTGGCTTGGTAATGATCCAGAGCTTTGGTCTGGCTGAGACGTAGATGAAAAGGAAGAGGCTGACTTGCTTCGGCAACGTTGGGCAGGCGTGGGCAGGTCGCGGTATAGGTCAGAAGTACGCTC
The DNA here is from genome assembly GCA_037855215.1 of Waitea zeae. Taxonomy (NCBI): domain Eukaryota; kingdom Fungi; phylum Basidiomycota; class Agaricomycetes; order Corticiales; family Corticiaceae; genus Waitea; species Waitea zeae. The sequence continues at coordinate 30,557 of JAZHGK010005854.1, forward strand.
CTCGGCACTTAATATAGTTGTCTGCGTGTTGTTCGTTTCGTTGGGATGGGCACGCTCATCCTGGGTGGAAACCTTGATACTCGTGGACTTGGGACCCGGGTCATAATGTTGTGGACGAGGGCTGGGTGTTGTACGCGCGCTCTTTATGCCCATCTCTTCTCCCTCAGAATCGGAACTGGATTCGTTGTCGCTATCCTCAGAAACACTGTCTTTGCTTTCCGGCTGCGTCGGTGCCCATTCAGACGGTGTAGTCGCACGTTGAGGACTCGGATCACGTGGAGGGTTATTCAAAGGGGTTGAAACTGGGCTCGAATCAAGATTTAAAGGGTCATTGTTCGCTGTGAAAACTAGTGAGTGTTGCTTTCTACTTGTCGAGACAGCTAGAGTCTTACCAGAGCGTTTCGGTCTCATCGGAGAGGATCCTTTAGATGAAGGGGGAGGAGATGGTTGCTGAGTCTGCGACGACTGTGGAGCATAACAAGTACAACACTTTTCGGTTGAGTCGCCTTCTATAACTAAGTTAGATCAGCTGCAATTCCAAAAGAAAATGTGATCAAGAAACACACAAGGCATCGAGTCAAGAAGTTTAGCTAGACCTGGTGGCTTTTGCGTGTAGAAGCCTGGTATCTTTGAGTTTTCGATAACTGTCTGAACGCACAAGTCAACTCTTCATCCCATTAAAATTATGCACAGGACTTACCCTCCAGCTTTTCTTATATGATTTCAACGCATCAGTTGAAGGAGTGGGTCTGGTCTTTGGTCTTTGCTCATTTACGCCTCTCACGCCATCCTGCTGAGCAGACCCAGCTTTAGATGTGTCCGAAGACGAGGGCGCCTTTCGTATGACAGCATCAAGAGCAACCTGTCGTTCTACCGCCTGTTTAGGAGCCTCCAACTCGTGTGCTTCCCGTAACTTTCGACCGACGAGTACGGAGCTGTGTGTACGTGGTCAGCGAACGAGCGCAATTTCAGACAAGCGGACGTACCCTCCATCGTTCTCCAAGTCTTTCACCCACTCTTGAATTTTTGGTTCGAGTTCAATGTCCTTCGGGTTTCCGTGTACCGTTTCTCCCGAGTTCCCGATGATTGAGAAAGAAAATATCTCAAAGATGAGGTGGCGGCTTTCAGTCATACCAGGTTGGTGGACGCGCGGTATGCGAGTAAAAGCAGGACGCCAACTCTCAATTTTGAGAATTGCACCAGCATGAGAAGTAAGCAGGGGGGTTGTAGTCTTCCCAAACCCCCGCACTGTCTTCCTGGAGTTGAAAACGCTATGAGACAAATGCGTGAAATACTTATAGCACAACACACAGGCGATAGTTTTCCAATGACTCCGATGTGAATTTGACAATTATAGTGTTTTGCTTGTCTGACAAGTGGGCCCATATGGCACTGTTCGAGTCCCAAGACTCTTGTCTTGTCATAAACTGGGGAGATGCGTTAAGTGGTCTGCGGCCGCACGCGTAGAAGCAAACCTCACCCTCGCAAGTTGTGCTTTTCGAACGCTATTCTGCGTACTTATGCCCATAAGCCGACAGAGTTCGCTCTTCTCTGCATAGTTGGTGATAAGCTCGTCTTTAATCCATTGCCGCAGTGTGCTAGACATGGTTGGTGTCGGCCAGCTCTGAGAAACCGAGAAGCGAAGAAGCAAAGGTAAGCGCGCCGCGGGACACGTGACCGTGACTGTCAGGAATGCTGATTTCGACGGATAGTTAAACCCTTGCTCATATTCTTGAGTATTTGACTGAAATGTCATATTTAAAGCGGGATAGGACAACAAAGTAGTATATCTACTCCAAAACAGCGTATTTCTTCAAATGCTCAGGAATCGCGTTATCCAAGCCCTTAGTCTTAAGCCATGACTTGGAGAACAAGCGGCTTTGATAGCGATGAGCACCATCGCACAATATAGTCGCCACGCGGCTCCCTATTTATTGAAATTAGCATGAGATTCATCAAAGTCAAGGTAAGGCATATTTGGTACCTTTTCCAAGTTTCTGGGCCATCTCTACGGCAGCAACCACGTTCAACGCCGAACTTGCTCCAAGATAGATACCTGCGGTGTCCAACAACTCGTAGATCATCGCTATGCTCTTCTCATCAGGTATGTTCAGCGAGTCGGAAACGTCGTTGATGATTATTCCTGTGTTGCCAGTAATGCGTCCCTGGCCAATACCTGTGTATTTACTTGAGCTCCCAAAACGGCCATGGAGAGCGACACTGTTACCGACCTTCAGTGATAGACCCTCCGCTCCTTTCCGTCAACTTCCCCCCACTCTGAATATACGAGTGCAACACACTCCCCGGAGGGTCCGCGAGCCAGATCTTCGTCTTCCCCTTCGACAGCTCGATCAAGCTCTTCCCGACGCCCGCGAGCGTCCCGCCCGTCCCCGTCGCACAGATGAAGCCGTCCAGCTCGCCGCCCGTCTGGGTCCAGATCTCCGGCCCGGTGGTCTCGTAGTGCGCGCGCGCGTTCGCCGTGTTGTCGAACTGGTCTGTCCAGATCGCGTTCGAGATGCTCTTCGCGTAGTCGCGCGCCTGGTGGTTGTAGTTTGCGGGGTTCTCGTACGCCACGGCGGGGACAGGGCGGACGTCGGCACCAAGAAGCTTGAGGAGGTCGATTTTTTCTTGGCTCTATAGCAAAAAAAAATTAGTAGCAGCCTTAATTTCACAGAAAACAGCTGTTCAAGCATACATACCTGTGTGTTGGGCATGTAAATAACACACTTGTAGCCTCGATCACGACAAACATGTGCGAGACCAATGCCCGTATTGCCGGCTGTTCCTTCAACAACAGTGCCGCCAGGCTTCAACCTGTTATTCAACAATCTTCAGTCTTTTTTTTTACCTTGCAACCGAGGAAACAAACACTCACACACCACGCTCTTCCGCATCCTTAATCAAGCCAAGCGCGGCACGGTCTTTCACGCTGCCTCCTGGGTTCTGGAACTCGGCCTTTCCATAAACGTGAGACCCAATGCGCTCTGAGATACCCTTCAGGTATATCTGTGGTAGAGGAAATGGGTTTCAGGGCTCTTGCTGGCCGACTAAACGGCAGATCGTTGTCTTACGCACTAGAGGAGTGTTTCCGACAGCACCAGTGAATCCAGTCACTGCTTGGGACGTGAAGCCGCGCGACAAGGCCTTGGGAGCAAGACCGGAAATCATCATCCTGTTAGTAAAGGTCGTGGGTGGGTCGCAAAAGAGATGGAAAACATCGGACTTGTCGGGTCGCGACTTATTAATCTATGGTATGCGGCCGTCTAGAAACGACCGACAAACAGCGCTTCGAAAGGCGTCATCGTGAGCCGCTCGGCGGGCGCCAAATTCGGAATTCTGAAAAAATCGGATCACGCCCGGTCCGTTCAACCATAAGGCATAGCATAGTTATGTCGTCGCAAATTTCGTGAAAACGAAGAAAACAAGAGAAGATCACTCGACTAAGAGCCTACGATATGCCAATCCAACGTCCAGAAATGTAGGTAAGGTATAAAAAAAAGAGTTGCACCAAGCCCTCGGCTGCAGGTGGATATATACAGAGTAACCAGCGCAAATTATACCATGGCTGTAAAGGGAAAGTGCCACAGTACACAATTTCGTTACGAGAGGAAGAATGTATTCATCAGTGGCGCGGTCGGAATAGGGAAAGATGAGTCAGGACTCACGTTTCTTCACGTTCTGGGAGAGCCATTGCAAGCCCTCAAAGAGACCTTCGCCGGTAGTCGCACAGCTACAGCAGTGTGTTAATAAATGGGTGAAGGGTTCGTACTTGGATACTCACCTGGGGTGGACAAACCACGAGCGGTCCCGCATGCGGTGGAGCCCAAGCTTTTCTGTCACCTCCGCAGGGGACATGGCTTTCGTAACCGTTCAGTGTGTGCTCTCATGGATACGTGCCACCTTGCACTTACCACCGGGCAAATCCTGCTTGTTCGCGAATACGAGCAACAAGCAGTCCTTCATCTCGCGGTCGGAAAGGATGCGGTGGAGCTCTTGCCGAGCCTCGTCTATCCGCTCGCGGTCCTGCGAGTCGACGACGAAGACGAGACCCTGCGTGCCGGTGTAGTAATGCCTCCAGAGAGGCCGAATCTTGTCCTGCCCGCCGACGTCCCAAACGTTGAACTTGACGTTTTTGTACGTGACAGTCTCGACATTGAATCCAACTGGGAATGAACAATGAGGAGAGTGTGGAAGGGAGAGTTCATGTCATCAACGCACCGGTTGGAATGGTGGTTACGGATTGGTTGAGTTTGAGCTTGTACAGGATGGCTGGAGAGGTCGAACGATTGTCGGAACACTGCTTCAGGCCTATCATGTGCTGTCACTTACTGGTCTTTCCCGCTGCATCAAGACCCAACATAAGGAGGCGCATTTCCTTGTTGCCAAAAATCTTTCCTACAAGACGTACAGCAGTGCGAAAAAGGCAGAGCGTGGCACGAAAACGTTTGGTCAGTGTCCCGTTCCTCTAGTGCGAATAAGCAGCTGCGACTGCTCACCCAGAGCTTTCGAGAGATTGGCACCCATGGTTAGCCGAAATTAGAGGGTGTAGGTGGTGGTGAGGTGTTTGTATGTAAAGAGCGACGAGAGGGGTGGGATGGTGAGGCGACGGAGAGAACGCAGAAATGGGGGGCCGAGGTCAAGGCGAGCCGTGGACAGGACAGGCGCTCCCAACATGAGGACCCCGAAACCGCTAGAGTCAAACCGTTCCTTGGACCAGCGTCTGTTTGTTTATCCCCGAGCCCAGGCAGTCTCTCAGTGCTCAGCAATCATCGTCCATAAGGCGTCTACTTATGTACAGTGGGTCAAGATTTTACAAAAAATTTACTAGCGGGTATCGTATACGAGCACACATCCAAATAGATCATTCAAAGAAAAAAAAAAAAAAAAAAAAAAGAACACAGCTGAAGATGGTCCTTTAATTCGCTTGTCCAGCACATGGTGGGCCACACTCACCTCTACTAATATCAAGCCCCACAACTTAAATTCCACACCTCAGCCTTGCACAGACCCCGTGGGCTTGCCTCCGACCGGCGGTGACGGCGTGCCCATCCCACTCTGGCTGAACACCTTCAGCCATCCGTCTCCCACTTCGCTCTTGAGCGCCTCTATCCGTGCACGGAACGCCTCCGCCTCGCGCAGTTGCTTCCGCGCAGCCGCCTCTGGTCCCTCGTCTTCGTCTTCATCACCATCAGAAGGAGGCTCAAATATTGACGCCGAAACGCGTCCGCGTCGCGTCTTTGCCTTGCCAAGGGTGGACGACTTGAGTGTCGCCGAGCGGCGGGGAGATCCGAACGAAGACGGGAGGTTGGGCGACGAGGGCTCGTCTTCAGCGAAAGGAGTAGTGGGATCGGACGAGGGTCCAGAAGAGAATTCGGTCATGTGTCGGCTGTGGCGCGCACGCCGGTCGGCCTGAGGAGGCGAGCGGAGGGGAGACGTGGCCTCTGCTCGAGGTGTTGCGAGATCATCGACCGCGGATGCAGATACAGCCGACGTCGCACTCGCTGGAGGACTCGTACCTTCTATGCCAAGACCAACAGCGCCGGATGCGGCGGCGCCCGGACCCTTCACGGCGCGCAGGGGTGCAGCAGGCTTGGTCGATGGCCCGGCGTCTGAACGCATGCGCGCATGTCGGCTGCCGCTTCGCGAGCGCTCGTCCACGCCCTCGCTCGCATTTCCGTTCAAGTCGACGATGCGCTTCGCCTTCTTCCGCTTTCCCTTAGATACACCAACCGCGGTGAGACCAGGCGAGGGCACGTTGGAGGACATTGGAGAGGTGATCGGGCTGGGACCAGAGTGTGTGCTGTGAGCGGGGCTGGCTGCACCCACCGCAACGACAGGCGGGGAAGCTGCCGACGCGACAGCCGACGGTCGGCGCACGTGTTGAGAAGGCTCGGGTGCTTTGTATCGGCGCTCCGAGTAACTAGCGGAAGTACCGTCCAGGACCAGCTCTTTTCCTTCTTTCCAGAAATGAGTGAAGATGCGCACGCGGTAGCCCTCTTCAATGTCGGTGACTGGGTTGCCCTCGACCCAGATTTCCGTGATGTTGGGCAATGGCGCGAGGCGGCCAATCTCGGCGGATTCCTCAATGGCGTTATCGCGTACGTCAACTCGTTCGAGCGCCAAAAGTCGTTCAAGACCGCAGAGGGACTCGAGACGGTTGCGAGACAGGTTGAGGTGGAGGATCGACCCCAGTTGCGTGTAGATTCCCAAAACAGAGTCAATCATGTTATCCGATAAGTTGAGGGAAATGAGCCTGGTCATTGCCGCAAGACCAGGTGGAACGGATACCAGGAGGTTGGAAGAGAGATCTAGATGGGTGACGGAAGAAAGATAGGGTAGGGGTGCAGTGGGAACGAAAGTAAGAGCATTATCGGCTAGAGACAGATGGCGTAACTGTGACCATTTCAGGACAGAGAGCTTGTCTGCTGGTAGCTCCGTCTTCTCTATGGTGGGTGTTGACTGCACTTCCTCCGATTCCTCCTCAACAGAGTCCGGAAGTCGTGTACTGCTGTAAAAAGACGAGGAACGGCCTATCCTCCTCTGCCTCGTGTCGCCCCTACCCTCCCTCTTCCCCTGGTCATCCAACACTGCGTTGATGAACACGTCACTCATATCCTCCACGCCCGTTTTCCGCATGCTCAAGCTCCACAGACTCTCGGACAGCCTGTCCCATCCCAGCAACGTGCGCGGATCCACATCGACGATATCCAACCTCTCCAAGTTTTTGAAGGCCTGCAAAGGGAGCGCGTTGGGACGCTCACGTTCCATCTCCGTAATTCCCTTCGGCCCAGGAGCACGAAGAGCAAGTGCTGGGAGCTTGGTGAAGCTGCTGTAGATGTATCGAAGGTCCGCATCGACTGGGGGTGGGGCAGCGGAGCTAAACCACCCGCCACCAATAGAGAGTTTGGATATGCCGGAGAGGGACGTGGCAAAGGAGGAGAGCGAGAGTGCGTCAGACTTCTCGTCCGGAAAGAGGTTGATGTAGCTCATCGGCCGTGAGGGGTTCTCCACCTGAACATCGAGCGAACCGACGTCATGTCCGGCTGCCTCGAGGCGCATCATGAGGTAGAACAGCCTGAGCGTATCTGTGGTGAACACGACTGGCTTCACGTTCGTCGCAGAGGTTGCGTTGTTGCTGGCCGAGTTGTTGCCGCCGAACCAATTCAAGGGATTGAGGGCGGAGGGTGGGGGTTCGGGGCGCTTCGTACGTCGGCGCCGCGCGAAGCCACCCTCAGCGAGATTTTGCTCGTTTGCCCGTATGAAGGCGGCTATGCGCCGAATGTAGTCGTCACCGCTCTCGTGCGCTGACATTGAGTTGAATGCTGAGCAAGCAGGTGGAGGTAAAGAGACAGCCCAGGAGGTCAAGGTGTGTTGAGTCACGTGGTGCCAGGAACAGTGGGGTACACCAAGTGTAACGAGCGTCGGAATATTCCCGCTTTCACTGTTCTCAACCTCTTCGAGTACTCATCCAAGGCAGTCCTTTGCTTAATTGTAGTAGCACCATCTCTCAGTCACGTAATGCACCGTGCCTTGGAAGTTGCAGATATCTTGTCTGCTATCATCTCCAACTTACGCCGTGAATGGCTTGACGAAGGGACAATTTATTCGCAACAACGCGTACGAAGAGAGTTGCTCAGATACGCTTTGACCTGTCGCGCGTTTGCGACCGAGACACTTCCCTTGCTTTGGCACACCCTTCATCGCAATCATCTTCCTTATCTTGCTATGTCTATGCGCGCTGAACAATGGAAGATTATCACATCTCAAGGCCCTGAGAACAAGCTTAGCACCATAGTAAGTGTTTGTATTTTAGGTTGCACAATTATCTGTAGCAAACACAGCTACATCACTCTAAGCTTTTCTTAGGAACTAGTTTCAACAAGCCACGGATCAGATGTGGAGTGGCTCTCGCCACGATTTGAGTTCTATGCCAGCTGCATCAAATGCATTGATTTCAAACCCGAGCCTGTTCTTCCCAGCTTTACCCTCAAGATGCTTCATTCGCATACCTTCTCTCTTGGCACAAGTTTATTGCGAGCGTGGACACGCTTCTTGAAACACCGACAACTCTTTCCTAATCTCGCTTCTTTGTCGCATGCAATCGCCTATCCGAATCATGACCAACCACTGTCAGATTTTGTTGACGCCATACGTGCAACTCATGCCATTCAATACTTGACCATTGATGCTGATATCATCTCTCGCCCGTTGGATGTGCAATCGACGTTCATGGCCGATCTCACTGCTGATAGATGTGGCAAGTTCGAGAGCTTGGAGATTAAATGGTCGTCAGACTATTATGCAGACGATTCATTGTCTTATCTGTCGATCCCTACCCACACACGCAGACTTGTCCTCAAGCCAAGTATTGGCGAGACCACCCTTCAAACCATATTGGAGGTCCTACCTGAACTTCGATACTTTCGTGTGTATCGCCCACCGTTCGAGCGCTATGACCCTGTTGCTGTGCCCTTGTCGCCATTCTCTCATCTCACACATCTCGCCTACAAAGCGCCAAACATTGATTCTTTAAAAGACTCCCTTCGCAACCTGCCTTCACCGCAATTGGAAGAATTAATTTGTTGGGTAAGTGAAGACTTGGAAACCACGGTCGAGGAAGTCTTATCGATCCATAACATTCTCCTTAAATGGCAACACTCACTAGTCTCCTTCGGACTTTGGGACAATGCGGAAGATGAAGACTCGACTCTAACTTTCAACATGAATGGACCTGAACTTGTTCGACTCATAGCCTCGTTCAGAGAATTTAAAGCATTACGTTCCCTCTCTCTGGGGTTTATGGGATACACACGTGCAGCAACGCTAGAGGAGGACGAGAAAGATGGAAAGGCGATCGCCTCAGCATATGAAGACGCAGTTCAGGAAATGAGCTTTGGCAAGAGCTGCCTTCTGCCGCCGCAAGTGTTTGTTCCTATTCTAACAAGTAGGCGATTTTCGCAATGCTTATTTGGTCTTATGTTTGAATCCGAGAGTGATTACGACTATCTTATCGAGGCTGCTGAACGAGATCCTTCAGGAGGCCCACTACCACGCTTGCACAAACCGGGGATTCGTATTTTTCCCTTCTCAAATGACAAAACTGCGACTTTTAGAGAGATATTAAAAGCGCTTCGTACATTGTGTTTGTATAGTAATTTTTGAAGGATCAACTATATGTCCGAATAAAACATCATACTTTGTATCAGCTAGCTGACAGTGCATATCCAAATTTCTAGTTACACGTTTGGTTCTTGTACAGTGAACTCTAATACTATGCATACGGGCATGCATTTACATTATTGAGAATTATCATTTTACACAGGCAAGGAGAAACCTCAGCCACCAAATGGAACTAACTACATCTCACGTTGATATTGCATTGTGCCGAATGTTAAAAGCTGAACTCGCCCAGATCAATACACATGCTTCTATGAATAGCTTATATAGTCCTCCAGAGGACGTATTGAAACTGTTTCATGCCCAAATAGTAGATATTATCCACTGAAGACATACAATAGAAGAGAAACTCAGAGACTGCAAGTGTTTATATTCACGACCTAAGGAATTCGGTTATTAATGAGCAACTAGGATTCAATTGCTCTAACGTGCAGGTTTATCAGTTATTTTATGGGCAACGGTTCTGGTTGTGGATATACGGTACTTTAGATAAAGCCCCTGCCTAACTTCGTATAACTTAGTACGCATCTCGTTCTCATGTAGTTGCTCTCACTGTGTACATGGAGGTCTGTATCAAGATGACTCATTTAGCCTCATAGTACGAGTATTTAGCTACGTCTACATACATTCGTTAAGCATTTCCAGAAGACATTCTTTCGCTGACACTTCTCATATACACCTTCCGAAGCTCCCGATCGGAAATCTCTCTGCAGATTTCCGATCGGGAAATTCACAGGGGTGCATTCCGAGTGAAATTTTACTCGTGTCCCACCTCTTGACTTACGCCTTCAGTCGTCGCAGTCGTCCTCTGCTGCTTTGGGTAAAAGCCTGTCTACGCAATATAAATTTAATACTTGATTGGCTCACTTGTGTTACTTAGGTTATTCCGGAAGACAACCTAATTCGCCCAAAGTTCTCCTACTCAGTTGACTTCTCGTATCCCTCCACTTGGCCTTCGCCTTCTGGCTGTGACAGATTGTTCCGAAACTGTTTGGCACCCGGCGATTGGCGCCTTTCCCTGGTCTGTCGCAGTCGCCTCGGAATCTGCTCTTCCAAACTACGGCCCCAGACGTTGGCTGCACATATCTCTACCTAAGCTGAAAGCAAGCAAGTAGTTGCGGTGTAAGCACTCGCTCTGGCCGCGTGATGCACCACGCCTTGGAGGTTGCAGAAATCTTAAGCGCCATCGCCTCCAACCTCCGCTCTGAATGGTTTGGTCCTCATGATGAAGAGATAGACTACTTGCGACAACATCCGCAAAAAGAGCTGCTCAGATTTGCCTTGGCTTGTCGTACATTTGCATCGGCGGCACTTCCCTTGATTTGGAGTAGCATTCATTACAAGCATCTCCCTTATCTTGCTATGAGTATGCGCGCTGGACAATGGAAGTTCCTTAGATCTCGAGAATCTGAGTGGCAGAGGCGGACAAAAACTATAGTAAGTGTCAAAGTACTACCTTTTGCGATATAGTACAGTAAATTTAGTGATCATGTTTCTACTACATTGTTTCTTTGTAGGAACTTATTTCAACAAACTATGAATCAGATACCCAGTGGCTAACACCACGATTTGAGTTTTACGCTAGCTGCATCAGAGGCATCGATTTTAGTTTCCAGAGTCCTCGCGACCTTACCGCGGACCCTTCGCGATGCTTCTCGCTTGGTGCAACCGTGTTACAGGCATGGACGCGGTTTGCGGAACATCAGCGGCTGTTCCCTGCTCTTACTTGCTTATCACATTGGACGACCCATCACGACCAGGGATTGTTGAAGTTTGTTGATACCTTGCGTGAAACACACGCCATTCGATGCTTGATTGTTGACACCAACAATTCTTCTGACTGGCTTGGAAAGAGGGCCAATGTGGAATCAACCTTTTTAGCCGATCTTGCTGCTGGTAGATGTGGTAGGTTCGAGAGTTTGGAAATTAGGGAGCCGCAAGAAGATAGTCCCAACGATCTGTTTTTTTGTTTGCCGATCAGAGCGAACACACGTAGGCTTGTACTCATTCCATGGATCAGTCAGGCCCTCTTTCAGACCATATCGAAGGCCCTTTGTGAACTTCGATATTTTCGCGTCCACCATCCGCCAATCCAGGATACAACCCCGATTACCCTACCCTTGTCTTCGTTTTCTCATCTCACGCATCTCGCCTACAAAGCGCCAACCATCCATTCCTTGAAAGCTGTCCTCCGTGACCTGCCTGCCCCGCAACTAATAGAGCTTGTTTGCGAAATAACAGATTATTCGAACATCACAATGGAAGATGTGTTGTCGATACATACCATCCTCCCTCGATGGAAATCCTCGCTGGTCGTCTTCGGACTTTCTGACTATGCGAGGGATCAAGCCGGGCACTTGTATTTGAGCTTGAATGGAACTAAACTTGTTCAACTTATCACCTCGTTCAGATACTTAAAAGCTTTACGGTCGCTCTCTCTGGGTTTCATGAAGTACATACGCGCCAAAACCTTAGAGCAGGATGAAGAAAACGGAAGGGAGATTGTGTCGGCGTACGGAGACGCAGTTGAGGAGATAGGTTTCAGCGAAAACATGCTTCTGCCGCCGCCTGTGTTTGTGCCTATCCTAACAAGTGGCCGATTCTCGCGATGCTGCTTTGGTCTTATGACGGAAACTGAGAGTGATTTGAACTACCTCATCGAGGCTGCTGAGAATGTTCCTTCAGAATTTTTGCCACCTCGCTTGAACGACACATGGATACAGCTTTTGACAAAACGTGGCCTGGCATTCGTGCGCGGTCAGGTCGTACAGCAGCACGACCTAGACAATCGAATGGAGGTCCATGAAAAGGTGAAAAAAGCACTCAGCACTATGTGTTGGCAGCGTCCCGAATTTGTATCTCGATGAGTAAGAGAGCTTGTGTAAATTTCTCTGAATCACAATTTATATACTTGATTTTGACAGTGACGCGAGTGCTTTGCGTATTATGTATATAATATTGGTGAAGCACATAAGAAGCTTGTATCAAGTACTGCTGCTCACTTTTCTTGTTTCTGACGCAAGCTCTCGGCGACGGAAACTAGTTTGTCCTCTAAAATGACGAGGTTAACCCCCATAACGTGCGTTCACTTCTTCACTAGACCCTCAACGTTACTATCTTGTCGAGGCTGCTCAGAGCATTCCTTCGAACTTTGTGCCACCACAGTTAAATCAAACAGAGTCACATATTTGGATAACTCTATCAACTCAAAAGGAGGTAAGGGACGCTTATGGAAGAACGAAAAAAAAAAAGAATTTGACGCCTTGTGTTGGCGACACCCCAATTTTGTATCACCATTTGTTATGTAACGCAAAATTGAAACCCTCTGTTTATTATATCTGTACAACATGTTTTGACTGTAGCGTAGGCGTGTTTTGCGTCTGATTTCGACGACGCTCGGATAGGTGTCGACTGTATATCATAGGGAATTAAGCACGTGTTATGAGAAGCTCGTTTTGTCACCACTCACGTTCGCTGCGCCTCGCGCAAACTCTCGATGGCAGCCAGTTCGTCCCCAAGAGTGGCGAGGTCGTCCCTAGCGTCGTCCACGACTCGCTTCCGCCTCTTGACGAGAGCCTCCATGTCTGCGCAAGCGGTCTCGGCGAGGCCGGTCACCTTGGTCTTCATGACCTCGTCGAGGTTCGCCTGACGAAACCGAGTGAGCCCGATTGGCAGCCAGTCCGAGCGACGCAAAAAAACAAAAACACTTACCGTCAGATCTCTCCTCAGCCCTTCGCCCACCCTCTCCCAGTCCTCCCACCACCGCCTCTTCGCCTTGTCCCAGTAGCCCGCCGCCCACTTCACACTCCCGACGTACACCAGCAACGCGGCCGCGAACGCCGTGTTCGCCTCCATCGAGATCACGCCCCCCAACAGTCCCTGGCCCAGCGCGCCCTGCCACCCGGCGAGCCAGAAGAAGCCCCCGCCGCCGAACCAGCTGGAGACGAGGCCGACGAGCGTGCGCGTGCCGGCCTTGTGCAGGCCCATCGCGGGGTGGTATAGCTGCTTCTTGCGGGCCTCGAGCGGCGCGGTGAGCGCGGTCGGCGTGAGGCGGTGCTCGGGCGAAGACGACAGCTGCGCGAGCTTGTTGTGCAGCACGGGCGAGTAGAGCGCCGAGTGCGGCGGGATGCGGTTCAGCGCCTGGGTCGCGGCGCGGTCGAGGGCTTGCTGTTGGGCGGACAGACGGCCCGTGTGGAGGACGAGCTGGAGACAAGAACACAGACGAGCGTCAACGATCGCACGCGTCGGCTAAGAAGGTCGAGAAACGCACGTCACGCTCGAGGCCTTTGCACCACCCGCTGTTCACCGCCAGCATCGTCAGGTACGCCACCTCGTCCACCTTCCAGAGGAGGTGCCACCACTTGAACGCGTCGATCGTGCGCGCGACGTGCGCCTTGGCGTCCCCGAGCGCCTTGTCCACCGCGCCCTGCTCCGGCGCGCCGAACACGTCGAGCTGTGCCCGCGCGCGCGCCTCGGCCGTCTGGTCGCGCAGACCGTCGACAACCCGCCAGGCAGCGTCGACCTCACGCCGAGCACCGGCGACGACGCTCTGGCTGGACGCGAACGCGCCGCGCAGGTTCGCGAGGGCCGAGTCGAGGCGCAGGGCGGACAGGGCGGACGAGGTAGAAGAGGAGGAAGAGGAGGGCGGCGATCCGACTGCCGCCACATTAGATGGCACTTCGGCGCCGAGGGAAGACGAGAGCGACTCCCGGATCGCGTGCGACAAGGCGGGGACGTTCGACCCGAGAAAGTCGTCCTGGTACCGCTGGATGGAGATGGGCGAGCTCGGGTCGGCGCGGAAGGCGGCGACGGCGCCCTTCGCCCTGTCCGGGTCGACGAAGAGGACGTTCTGGAGGACGGGTGGCGGAGGGCCCCGCTGGGTCCGCCCGGACTCGGCCAGCAGCTTCCGGATCTGCTCGCGGAGCTCGGGGGTGTCGTGCGTGAGGGAGGTGATGACGAGGAGGGTGTTCGGGTTCGCGTGGAGCGCGCGCGCGAAGGAGGGGACGATGGAGGTGAGTGGGGTGGTGATGGGGTTGCAGACGAGGATGGGCAGGTCGGACGAGAGGAGGGTGGACGCGACGTCCTGGGTGAACTCCGGTTGGCGGAGCTCGGTCAGGTGGATTGGGACGGGGGACTGGAAGAGCCAGGCAGAAGGGACGCGGATCGTACTCGAACTCGAACCGTTTTCGTAGCCGTATCTGAGAAAGTGTTGAGGGGACGATAAGAAAACGTAGCGTGCGCTCGTGCCGAGAGAACGACGTACTCTATCGGCGTCTGTCCTGTAGACGACTTGCGTTTTTCGAGGGCCTTCAGCGAGACGGTTTCGGACGTAAACGGATCGTCCAGAAGCGCTGTGACGACGTCCTCTGCCCCCGAGAACTGATCGATTCCGAATACTGGAAGCGAGTCAGGCCGAGTCGCGCTCTGATTTCAAAGCCGAAAGACAAAAAGAGAGACGGACGTACTGTGCAACCTCGCTGGCGCCTTCGTATCCGATAGCCGTATCTGAGTCGCCCCGAGCTGTCTGTCCCAGAAGGCGTTGAGGGTCGCCTGCTCCGGCACGTTGGTCGTCTCAGGCAAAGTCGGCAGGAATTTTCGCGTCTTGTTAATCAGGGTAAGCGCCCTGTGCAGCGGGGTGACGGGCCCAGAGCTGGGCGAGGTCGACGCCGTGGTGGTCGCCAGACTCCGGCGGACGGACGGCGTGCGCGCCTTGGCGATACGCCTGGCCGCCGTGCGGGTTGGGCGCCCGAGGGCGCCGAGGAGGCGTTCTGTGGTTTTGTGTGTCGAGCTCATCGGGGCACTCTGCAGTGACTGAGAGAGTGGGAGGGGCGAGATAAAGAGGAGGGGTGATGGTCACGGCTAATTGAGGGCAAGGGGATGGTGGATCAACAGGTCGAGGACGCGAAGTGATGCAGGAAGGTCGATGAACTCATTCCAGAGCCCAGAGTACTAAACACGATCATCGACGTCTTCCAAAAACCTTTGTGACGAGGACAATAGGTCTTGCTTTCTTCGTGCCTAAGGATGCGTTGCCCCCGATCTGTGTACGTTTACCCCAGACGCACGTTCACAGAAATAGCCCACGCAGCTGTTCGCCTGAAAGGGTACAAAAAAAAAAAAAAAAGGAACGGATATATGTATATCTCAGTCCTGTGACGGAGACCCGGTGCGAGTGCTTAAATAAGACTTGGCGCAGAGACCCGCAAGTTTCCCTGCCGCGCGCCGGCTTCTCCGCAACGTCCTTGTGACGGTCATCTGTCCGCGGTCATCATCCCTAACAACAACAACACCTGTCCTCTCTCCCTTCTACCACGACAGCTTGCCGCCCACGACCACACAAAACCCATGCTCGGACTCGCATCCACTGACGCAGACGCCCCGCCCGCCCGGAGCTCCTCCGGATCGTGGTCCAGACGCGTCGCGCGGACCGTCATGCGCTCCCGAGGCGTGCACATACCGAAATACGAACTGCCGATTCGTATCCGTCCTGTCAGCTCAAGTTCCTTTGCATGCAACCAGGACTAGAATCTCATGCCTGCATGTCGAACATGCTCGCTTTAACTTTCTTTTTTTTTTTGCCTAGTGGTTCGTAGGCTTCACTGTATTCGTAATGCTCCTACTCGGATTCCTCGGCTTCACCAACTTCTCGCATGCCCTCCCGCTCAACGACAAGCTGCTACACTTTTTGTGCTTTATGCTCGCAACTGCCGTAAGTTCTGTCTGCCCCTACGCAACGAATGTCTCGGTCCGCAGACTCAGACGGGTGTCCAGGTGTTCTACTTTATATGGGACGTAGAAGAGTGCGTGTGCCCTTTGATTATACGCCACGCCCTAACGCCCTGAACAAATGTTGCCCGTAGCGATGCTCGCCGGATATGGTACTGGAGACACGGCTCTCTCATGTTCACCGGCCTCGTATGCTTCTTCTTCGGCGGCATCGTGTCTGAGTTTGTGCAGTCCATGCTCCCGGTATGCTCTCGTGGACGTGTTTTTAGCGTCGTTGAATGCTGATGCGTAGTTGCAGTTTAAAGTGTTTCAATTTGGAGACATTGTCGTGCGTGGTCTTTAAAACATGACTAGCGTCGTCCCCTCTAACTCAGAGTCCACAGGCAAACATTCTTGGCAGCAGCTTCGGACTCTACGTCGCCTATCATCTCGAAAAGTATTACCGGCATCGTCGCGAGGTGAGTAAACGGCACGATCGAAGAGACGGTCTCCCCTTTCGCCAACGCTGACGCTTCTCCCCCCCCCCCC
>JAZHGK010005861.1:0-15277 GCA_037855215.1 Waitea zeae
TTTTTTTTTTTTTTTTTTTTTTTTTTTTTTTTTTTTTTTTTTTTTTTTTTTTTTTTTTCGTCTCTGACGGTTCTGACCGCAGGGCCCATAGCTTTCGCAGATAAAAAGTGATGACTAGGTGTGTTCTTAATTTTTAATATTTTAACTGTTACAAAAATCCTGTTTTAAGATTTTAGCTTGCATAGCTGACCCCGCAGGTTTTGATTGTCTGCACTCATCCCCTATTGATCTATACCCACGTGAATCTTACAAAGGGTCCACATCAGCCACTCTGCTTAAACAAATAGCAAGATTAACTGGCTTCTGCGATGCACATAAGTGTTCTATGATTTGGCCAACAACTTCTTGTGCCTTTTAAGAAGGCCCTTCTCGCTGCTTCTCATTTGTCGTGCCCCACTTTGTTAGGGAGACCCACACGTGGTCTGTGCCATTCTCAGGCACCTTAAACATGCTTGTCTCTCGAGCACTTGTAAGCGAGACTCTAGTACGACCGATTGCTGTTGACGAGTTACTCTGTAGTCAGAAGAGCCATCAGGTGACATCAGAAAAACTCCACAGTCAAAACTTTCAATATCGGCTGGCGTTCGTAGCTGCTTCTCGGACCAATTGCGAACCGAGCTTGGGTTCAACTACCAATGCAGCCCAATTTGTCTATTGCGTTGTGGTTCGGTTCGACGTGGATGAAATTTCACTTGAACAAATGCCACTTATGCGAACAGCAGAACTTATAGGGTAATTCAACTTCAATTTCTATTCTTATCTCAATGAATTCACACACAATCTGCTCCTGAATTTCAAAAGGGCGCCTGGTGCTTTCTAGTTTCCGGTCTTTCGACAATCTGTGGGGCAGGTTCTGGGTTTAAGAACAGGAAATCCGCCGATATCTACGCAATTGAGACTGCGGACTATCATTCTTTTTCTTCTAGAATCTGCGTCAACATTACTTAGGCAATCACGAGATAAGGCATGCTCTGCCACACGGGCGGCCTTGAGCTGTGCCTCGGATGGGGCTGGTAACTTGTATTAACAGGTCGGTGTTTGTTTAGTCGAGTGCTCGTAAGTTCTGAAGCCTGTGCGGGTGTCCAGTCCGCAGAGGTCGGCTTCCACAGGAGCACCGGGACGTGCCCGGAACCCGCGAGTAAGGGATTACGCAAATCAATGAGCTTGTAATCGTCTCAAGCGATCATCTAGGTCTGTGATTGGCGCTCTGATTCACACTCGTCCCAACACATGCTCAACTCCCAGCCCATTACCCGAGATTGCGATGACGGACATTGAGCTGGATGCTACTCTGCCGACCAAAAGCACCCTACAGTATGTTTTGTTTCAAATCCTCCCATCCCATTCCTTCCCGGCATTTAATATACAGTACCTATTGGAACGGCCACATAATGTTGTCCATGCGCGTCATCTACTAGAACCATGCTAGTCATGGCCAACGAATCTTCCTACATTATCGCATGTATTAAATTGACTCAAGCTTCTGTCTGGACTGTCCCGATGTTGGGCTTCGAGGGTCTCAACTTACTACTGCTGTTCTTGTCAGAATTTGTGGGGGTTGTGATACCACCTCGGTAAACGCACCTCTGGTGGCACTCTTTGAAACCTCAAAAAGAAAGAGTACGTAAGCATCCCAAACACATGGTCGTCGTGTTTTGTGCTTGTGGCTAGGAAAAGCAGTTCGCTGCGACGGAGGCCAGGATGGCCGATACAAGAATTGATCCCAGATATTATCGCTTAGCAGGCACTTTGCTCGCTGAAGGTCTTTATAGAGCGTGTCAAAATTCGTACGGAGAGCAGCTACTATACATATCAACAATCAGGGCTTTATATAGGGGAAGATAGGTATTCGTCTCATTACGCTAAAATATAATGCATTATCGAAAGCAGTAGTAAGATCCGATTTCCCTCATGATATGGTTCTCGAAGAGCCACTGTGTATGTTATATATAACTGTTTTCTGGCCTTCGGGCGTGTCCTCGATATACGGTCGTTCGTCATCACGGCACCAAATCCATTGAGGCCGTCCAAGGCCGGGAACGAGCTTCTCGGACAAGTCACCTGGACCATACACGATGTCGACCTCGAATTTGAGCGTGAGCTTCATGCCGTTCGACGAGTACGACGCGTGCAGCGATAGAGGTTCGACGTCGACCTGTCCGAGCTTCACGGAGCGAGCAAAGTTTTCTATATAGGGAATACCGAACCACGTTTCAGCTTGACAGGGACGAAGCGAGCAAGGTCAACGATAAGGGAATGCCTTACCTCCTTTGGACCAGCGGTTTCCTTTCAGCGTTTTGTACTCGCTTCCAAACAACTTTTTGATTTCTTCTTGTGACCCCTGTTACGCCCGACGCGACAGAAGGCAAAAAACCCATAAGTTATTTGCATCTCTACAAAAAAATGCGTAGCCTTTTGGGCACCTACAAATTCGATTACTGTTACCGTGCTTGTCGGCTTATTATCCGGCCGCGGCTGAATGAGTGTACCGAGCTCTCCGGGTTTGAAAAGCGTGGTAAACTCTTCATGTGTGAGCACCTCGTCAAATTTGATTGTCTTCGGGTCTCCCTGGAACCTGACAGTAGGTGCTTTGCATTCCTTCTTTAATCTGCAAAAAAAGAGGTTGTCAAAAGCGACGTCAAAACGTCAAAACTTCAAGGTCTATAAAACGAAGCACAAGTATAAGGCAAAGAGCTTTATTGAGACACAGGTGACGTATACTTTTCGTCATTGAACACAATACTTTCAAGCCAAGGGTGAAATAGAAGCAAAGAAAAAGTGTAACGCACCGGTCAAAGAGCAATTTCAGTTGCTTCTTGTGCTTTTTCTGTTCTTCCTTGGAAGTGGCCACACTCGTTGCCGTGGGAGGCGTGCTATCAGTCGTCGCGTCATTCGTCTCTGTCGTGGTACTCGTCCTCGCACGTTTCGCTGGTGGGGACGCCGACTCAGCCGGTTCGTTTGCTTCGGGTTTTGCGGTAGCCTGGTCTTCGAGCTGAACGAATCGCGTTCGTCAGCTATGAAAGCAATTTGCGAAGAGCTTCGCCCCCCCCCCCCGCGCTGGGGTGGACTCCCGAGCCTTCCGCTGAAATGCGATGTTGATCATACTCACTTGTTTGATGCGCTCCTTGAGCGCCGTGACGATAGCTGGCCCTTGGGTTTCGTTCGGATCGATGCTGTCGAAATCAATCTTGTCTGTGAGTCCGGCCCAGGAATGACGTCAGTGGATCCCGTGCGCTGAAAGGGCGGGGTGTCGGAGAGACTCACGTCCGTCGGCGAGAGTGAGCTCATACTTGCGCTTTGCGTCAGAAACTGCGGCGGATTTGTTGGAGGCTCGGCGAGGCATATTTGATGATTGCAATAGGGCGGGGGGGGGAGGATGGTGGTTTGGGTTAAAGTCGCTGCAAAGGGATACAGCGGCGTTGAGCGCGTCATATGATACATGAAGCATTTTGATCGCCGTCTTTATTCGGCCCTGGCCAATTTACGCATCATGCACGATGACCCACTCAAAACGTCTCATATCGTCCGTGTTCGAAACAATTCATATCGAACTAGTCTGGTCAGACATCATATTCGTAAGCATAGGCTATGTAATTAGTGGCTGTTACAGTTCAAAAATACAAAAAAGAGGAAAGGCATTCGCTGTGCATACTCTTGAACAAGATAAGCAACACATGTTAAAACGCATATCCGTAATTGGCACGCGCGTAGTAGCAGTCATCATCCTCCACGCCGACCATGTCGACTTCAAACTTGAGAGAGAGCTTCATCCCGTTTTTGGAATACGAGACTTGCAAATGCCTCGGCTCGACGTCGACCAGACCAAGCTTGACGGACTTGACAAACCCTGGCCCTCCTGTTTAAAAGAGGATGTTAGAGGGAGATAGCACAAAGAAAAACCCGCGTTTTTTTTGTCACCTCCTCGAGTCCAACGGTTGCCTTTGAGATCCTTGAATTCACTCCCAAACAAACCCCTAATGGCATCGCTCGAGTACTGCGACGTTTGTCGGTATATCAAAGAGACATATGCCCTCTTTAGTCACGTAGTTTCTAACTAGCAGTCAAGCGGGACGTACGAATTCAATAATTGTTACCGTGCTATTTGGCTTGTTCTCTGGCCTCGGTTGGATGAGTATACCAAGTTGACCAGGAACAAACAACGCGTTGAACTCTTCGACGGAGAGTACCTCCTCAAAACGGATGGTCTTGGTCGACCCTTGGAACTTGACGTCGGCCGACTTGCACTCCTTCTTTAGTCTAATCCCACCACGCCAAGTAAGTAAAGCCGCGATCTAACCTAGTGCTAGTGGGGATACTCACCGGTCGAATATTTTCTTCAGATGAACTTTGAGCTTCTTCTCCTCAGCCTTGACTGCTGCAGGACCAGCCGCTGGGGCGGGTGCGGACGTGCTGCCGCCCGCCTTGGGCGCCGCTGCAACCTGAGGTGGCGGAGCGGCTGCCGGCGTCTTACGTGCGCGTTTAGCTGGTGGTGGCGCGCCCTCAGTGTATGTGGCGAGTTCGTCCTCGAGCTGTGGATGAACAAACACGCGGAGGAAACGCGCGAGGACTCCCGTCAGCATTCACGTCGCATACAGAGAAGCGACGCGTTAACGCCACGCGTGGCAAGAGAGGGACGCGAAGCGGCGCACCTGCACAATCCGTTCCTTGAGCGCGGCTATGACTGCGGCGCTGACATTCGCGTTTGGGTCGATACTGGAGAGGTCGATCGCGTCTTTGAGAGCAGGAGCGCGTCGTCAGGCTATGTCGGAGGACGCGAATTGCGCCGAAACTTACGCCCATCAGCAAGCGAGAGATAGTGCTTGCGCTGTGTGAGGCCTATGGTGGCACGAGGGGGCATGGTAAGACAGCGAGCCTGAGGGGAGGTCAGCGGGGGAGTACGTCGTTGGTGAAGGTGAAGGGCGGGCTACAGGCGTGGCCCTGAATATACTTACCCGACGACCGTGATCGCCGTGCTACCAGATGAACATGCTTTGCCGCGTTAGAACGCCCCTGTTGTTAGCCCCTTATTACCAGTATTGCCAGCATACACGCATTAACCAATCACTGAAAAAAATTACCAGATCAACCAGATCTTGGCTACTTTCGCGGTTTTAGCATAATCAAAATGATTGACCGCATCACGAAAATGAAAACTCCAACATTGCATCAAATTTAGTTCGCTTACAAAAGATCTCTAGAAATCAATTCGTCGCGCAAGGCGTGTCTACGCTTGGTTAATCTAACAAATATTGTCGTTTTTAATGATCAATAATAGAAGTTTCATGTAGGCGTCGCGTTGTTTTGTGCATGAATAGCATGGTTCTTGAGTGCCAGTTGCTCGTCCTTAGAATAACCGAGACGGCCACGCCACCAGGGGCTTGACGCAAGGATGTGGGGGACTTGCATGGCTGGCTGATCCAGCATGGAGAGTATCGTGGGGACATCATCAGGTGTGACATTGCCCAGCCTACATACAATGCGCCTCAGTTAAAGCTCCAGCAAGAGAAAGCAGGAAACTCACCAGTCTCCAAAGGGGAAAGCGAGCACGTTGGCAGCGTACCTGGAAAATTGACATAAACACTGGAACAGGCTCAAAGAAATTTCAAAACGAGCTACGTACTTGTGCCCTCCAACATGTGCAACCTCTCCAATGCGTATCTTGTTCCATATGCTTTCGGACTCCCCCTCCTTTGCTCGCTCTCTTATACCCTGCCGGAGTGCCTGGGCCACTGCAGAGCCAGTGTCTCCACACCGACAGTCCCTCGCTCCGTGCGTGCAGACATATAAATCGATCTTTCCATCCGCTTGCGTCGCCAAGTTCGCATCCTTAAGCTTGTTGACGACTCCGTTGATGTTGCTTTCTGAAATGGACGTTATATCTAGCCGTCCACGCCCATTGTAGACCGTCGCAGCGTACGTTTCCTCTCCTTCGGGTTGTAGGCGCGGATCTTTGTCAGCATGCCACGCAAAGTTGACCAGCGCCCCAGGTGTGAGCCCCAGTTGTAAACTGCGTTGTACGGCTGAAGCAGGTCGAGACGGCAGATCGGTGATGGGCTGGTGCGAGTGAAGAAGCACGTAGAGCTTATGCGGGGCAACGGTTCCTGCCAGAGGCTCGTCGCTACTCACGGCTGTTGTGCTATAGCTCCGAAAGAAAGTCTGTCGGAGGCCATGACGCGTTACGGAGGACAGCATGGTGGGCGAGAGAGGCGAAAGGAGTGTAGCATCATCGTCGCGGACAAGAGTTAAGACCCGCTGACGGACGCATCGGCAACTACGCATCGTCAACGAGCGCGTCGATCCGGCTTCTCAATTTGAAATTTCCCACTTCGGCCGCCGGCAAGTGTGTATTAGACCACTTATATTTTTAGAAGCGTGGATATCATATTTGTATTTGTACTGGAACACAAAACGCAGCAAATTATTCATGAGACAAGATATTACGATGTATGAACCCATATTCGACAGTCTAGCTTATTCCCCTTGGGGTTGTATGTTCTACCGTTGCCCGGATTCTAACGATGTCTTGGCGAGAAAGGCCTGCTTCGTCGCAAAGTGAGCGGAAGATGCTCTCTTCTTGATCAAACAGCTTGAGAGGAGTATCGAATTCAGCCACACGGCCTGCGTCCATGACCAAAATGCGATCGTAGTACGCTGGGTTCAAAGTAAGCGCTACTACCTAAAGTACATAAACCTGGGGTCTCACCGATAGTGTTTAGACGATGTGCGATACACAGAAGAGTGGAACCTCCAAATTCGGTTTGAATCGTCTTTTGAAGCTTCGCGTCCGTCTCGACGTCCACGTTAGAAGTAGCTTCGTCCTAGGAAATATAGGTCAATTAGAAAGTATCGAGAAACCAAAAAGGCAAGACTTACGAGGATTATAATCCGGCTGTTTTTCACTAGAGCTCGACACAAAGCTAAAAGTTGCTTTTCGCCAGCAGAATAGTTAGAGCCTACGATAGATTAAGTTCCCCTAAGATATGAGTAATTGACTGCGTTACGAAGCTCACCTTCATCACTTATCATCGCATCAAGTCCAAACTTCGCATCAGCTGCATCGTCGGAACCTTCTCTAGGGAGAAGCCACGATCTCTGCAGAGCAGAGATAAGCTCGGCATCGGTCAGTGCCTTTTGAGGGTCCCTAGAATTGTTCATTAACTCATATAGATTAAAAGCGGGATTGCTACTCACAGATTTTCTCGCAAAGTTCCAAGCTGAATCGCTTAGTTAGGAAGGACCGAAGTGAGAAAGCATCGAAAATAAACGTACAAAAAGTGTGCTGTCTTGCGGAACTAGTGCCAACCTATTCCGCAAAGTTGCGAGGCCGATGTCCCGGATGTTTACGCCATCAATGCAAATAGAGCCACTTTGCATCTCTACCATTCTGTTTCTCATTTGAGTACGCCACCCAGTATCATTTTCTGAAATCTTACCGAAATAAGGCCTGCATAAGAGAGCTCTTGCCTGAAGTCTCGGTGAGTCCTCGTTTGTCATACAGAAAAAGGCGGCCGTACCTGCACCAGTGCGACCAACAATGCCAACTTTCTCCCCGGGCTTGACTTGAAAGCTTACGCCTTTCAATACCAGAGGCAACCCCTTTCTATAAGCCAGCTCAACATCCTTGAATTCAATTGCGCCCATAGAGGGCCATGACGATGGAGGGTCGTTAGGAGTGTATTCAGCTCCTTCTGGCTCAAGTTCAGTATAGACGAGAATGCGCTCTACAGCATTCATATTTTGTTCATTTAGTGCGTATCCCGCGACCATCTCGGCTGCATAAGGCCAGAAAATTTAGCAATATCTCATGTGATTTAATTTGAGGTTCACATACAGAACCATTGGGTCACTGTCAAGTAAGAGCGGATACAAGATGAGAGCATGTCCATGAATTATGAGAGCTTTACTCACTGGCGAGCAGATAGGACAGCACAACGCCAACTTTAGCCGGATTTGTGTTATTCCGTTCACCAACCGCAAAGAGGGAAACAGCCAAAATGAGGATGTTACCAAAGAAGTCCAACCTAATTGAGAGCCATCGCTGAAGCGATATGGTCCTAAGTGATATAAGCCATGCGGCTCATACTTCAAAGACTGAAAGCTCTCACATATAATATGCTCTGTTTTCCATATCTAAGGCACGATCTGCCGCTTTTAGGAAGCGTTCCTAGGATGATAGAGCCGGGGTGAGCATTATGCACTATGCTTAGGACTTTGAGTTAGGACTTACCTCTTCATTAAAAGCTCTGACAGTCGAAATGCCGTTTAATGTTTCTTGATGACCATGAGAAATAATGAAGAAAAGAACTCAGAAAATTAATTACCATTGTACGACGCGTAGAGCCCTGAACGCATCAACGAGTCCAGCCGCTTGGACTCAACAGAGGTCCGGCGGTAGTACATTGCAGCTGTCCAATAGCATATTACCAAAGGAGGGAGCATGATGCCAAGGTATGGGAACGAATAAAAGATCAAGCCAATGGTGCCGAATATGCTCATCGAGTCGACGAGAAGCTGTTCTATTGAGTCAGTACGCAAGTAGTAATGTTAAGAGGTACATACGTTAAACAGTGTCATAGACAGCTCTTGATCGATTGTGTCTTGATCCTTTGAGAGACGAGAAATGATGCGACCTAAAAAGTCAATCTGAGTCATCAATGGTCTTCTCTACTTTGTTTGAGACGTTGTCTCACCCATTGGGGTTGTATCAAAAAACGCCCTACAAACTAGTGAATAATGGTGATGGATATGGCAGAATAGCAACTTACATAGATGAGTGAAGTACGCCATGAAGGGCTGCTTTGAAGAGTCTTAACCCAGCTGCAAGTGCGACCCAACTGAGCATAGAGAAAGTTAGCCTCCGTCACTCAGTGATGAAGCAAGCTTCTCCTACCTGATGACAAGGCTGACGAAGAATGTCGCTATAGCTTCGGCTACACCAAGAGCAGCATAGACAGCCATGTATTGGCCCTGAGTAAAGCCAGATATACTCTGTGACGTCCAGAAGCCGAGGAACAATTGGTTCGCAACTGCGCCAAATGTTAGTTCAAGCTTTTGAGTAAATCTAGATTGTAGGGTCCAAACCTGTGGCGCATTGCCCCAAAATTAGGAGCGCGAGGATCAAGAAAGCCCAGGCAACACTGTGATTTTGGTTTTAAATTTCACTCAACACAACTGGAACTCGGATACTCACCTTCCAGCGTTCTTCAGGTATTTTCGGTACGTATCCCACGTTACCGCACCAGTACTGCGCTCTTCCTCTTGCATCAACGCCTCTTGAGGCTTCTTTTCTGTTCCTTCAGCGGAATCTGATGCACCACCCCCACCTTTCTTGCTTTCGGATTGGATTTCATCGGCTTGCTCGAGTGCGCCATAATCGTCCATCAATTTTGAGAATATTGGCGCACTATCGCGCAAGTTCTACAAAAGATCAGTCAGTTCCACAATTATTTGCAACCTTGCACGATCGGCATACCGCAAAAGTGCCTTCTTCAACAATCCTCCCTTCGTCCATTACGTATATGTAGTCGACTTTATCCAGAACGTGCAACGCATGTGTTACCAGTACCCTAGTCTTTCCTGACAGTGGGCCGGACAGCAGGCACTCCTGCATCAGGGCCTTGCCAGTGTGCGCATCGACTGCAGAAAGACAGTCGTCGAGGAGGACGACGTCCGCGTCAGAGTAGGCCGCGCGGGCAATAGAGACTCGCGCCTGTATAAAAGGAAGAGCTCAGTTGAAATAGCAGTTGAATTGAACAAAAGAAGCCCGTACCTTCTGCCCACCAGAGAGATTAATTCCCCGCTCGCCTATCTCGGTCAGTTCCCCGTTGGGTAGCATCTCTAAATCGCGGGATAGGGAGCACGCTTGGACTATCTTTTGGAACCTAATCAAATTTGTTCAATGCCAAGTAAGCAGTAACACTGGTCTGGTTACGTACTTTTCATCATCATCCTCTCTGCCAAATATAATATTTTCCCTGGAAAACGAGGTCAGATGCCAAGCTGAACAGCTTAGTCCTATCAAAGTCAACTCACCTCACGGTGGCGTTCATGATCCACGCACTCTGCGGTACATACGCCACAGGCCCTCCGAACATGACCTCCCCGCGCGTCTTGCGCATCTCGCCGGTGAGGCCCTTGAGGAGCGACGACTTGCCCGCGCCGATCTTGCCTACCACCGCAACAAACGCGCCGCGCGGGATCGTCAGACGGACGTTCTTGAGCGCGAAAGGGGCGACCGCTTCAATTAGCGGTTGTTTTTCGTTATCGGAAGGGGCTGTCGTGGGGAGGACGGACGCGTCTTTCTCATTCCTACCTTTTCGCTTCGACCTTTTCTCGTCGTCCTTGTCCTTCTTCGTTTTGTCGCTGGGTTTGCCCTCGTCCGATTTTCCTGCCGCCTCCCACACAAAGTCCGCGTCGACGCGCACCCCGTCATCCACCTCCCTCTCGATCGCATAGCTCTCCCCGCCCTCCTCCGCGTTCAAGAACTTCCCGATCCTCTGGAGCGCCACGACCGCATCGCTCACGCTAGAGAAGACGATGGGAAAGATCATGAGCGGAAAGCGGATTGAGTTGAAGAGTTGGAGGGACGAGAAGACCGTCGCGGCGTTGAGGGTGTGGCCGGTGAGGGAGTAGGTGACGAAGGTGAGGATGGTGGCGAGCACCGGAAGGAAGGTGAGTAGGGCGATGAGGAGCGAGCGCGCGAGTGCGACGCGTCGGATTGTCGAAACCTCTTGCGTGCGAAGGTCGGATATGCGGGAGGCGTAGAATGTCTCCCAGCCGTAATATCTGTGACCGACGCCTTTAGTATCTATCACCTAATGGAAAGATGGAGGAGAGGGTGAACACACTTGATCAACCTCACTCCTAGGAGTACCTCGTTCGTCAACCTTACTCGCTTATCGGTGATATCCACGCCTTTCCTACGCTGGCGGAAGATGACAACCACGAGAGCAAACTGCAGCGGCAATCCAAGGACCAAAATGGCCAATCCCACCAACGCCGAATAGCCCAACTTTGAACACCAACTTTAAACTTTTTCTGATCACACATACAGAAATGCAGGAGAAGAAACGCACATTTCGAACCAGCAGCCCGATTCCTACCGCAATTTGAACGGGGCTCGTCCAAAGACCGTTGAAGTGCCAGGCCGCGCGATCAAGCCGAGTCGCATCGGTTGAGATCATGGTCGTGATTTGGCCGACGCTGTGCTCGAGTCGGGCGCGGCCAGAGAGGCGGAGTGATTTGCGGAAAATCGTGCCGATGACCTATTTGCGAATCATCACGGAGGTGTTCAAAGAAAAAATGAATCAAGGGCATATAGTAGGATAAAGGGAAAGAAGACGCACGGCGGTACGAACGTACAGACCAGTTGTCATCAGAGCTAAACAGAACGTAGGTCAGTACTTGGTTAGGAGATGTGATGTCAAGAGTAGATGAAACCTTGAAGGCCTTGATTCATAAACTATCGACAGAAGTTTAATGAAGAACTTGGGATACACAAAACAAGAGACAAACTTACCAAGCTTGACGCTTCCTGCATAGCAAACAATGCAAACGCAAGCCCGAGCCCGTACCCTACATCCCGGGGCGCTGCCTGCAAACAAGAGATCAATCCCTTTTTTCACATTCTTTATCAAGAATGGTAACGAACATCTCCAGCGGCTTTTGCTTGTGCCCTCGCCTCATCCCCCAGCCGGTGCCATTCGTATGTCTTACTCAGCCAACTCAGCAACTCACGAGTCACGAGGGGAACCGTCGTTTGGAGCATGGACGCGATGAAAAAGCCGAGGCCGCCGAGGACGAATGAGGTACGGAACGTGCGGAAAAGCGTCAGAGTGAGTGAAGGGTTTTGTTTACTCGTTTTGTCCGTAGGGCTGTCTATGTTCGATGTGGACTCGTTAAGGGTGAAGGGAGGGCTCTCGTCGGATTTGGATGGGTTGCTGTCGGTGGTACGGAGCAAACTGGGGCGCTCGTCTGGAGAGTGGCGGGTGAAGAAAGCACGTTCGGTGTGCTCTGCGAGGATGGTAGTGAGTTTCTCGTCAGGTAAGGACCACAGATCTGTTGGTTCGCGCGCGCATGAGTTGTGGTGCTTTCTTTTTTTCGCCAGTTTCGGACAAAAGTTCCCAGCGCACCATCTTTCTCAAGCGGACGCGAAAATCCAACTTTCAATAGAGGGTCAAGCCAATAGAAAAGTAACCTAGACAGCAAGCTGGCGTACAGGTAAATATGGTTGCTTGTCGCGCGGATACGTCATAAGTAGCACGGTAGAGAGACGTACGAAGCGTGTCGTTCGGGTACAACGCGTCCCTCTCCATACGCCGGCGGTGCAGGCCTAGGCTTGAGTGGATTCCTCATTTCACTTGCTCAGAACTTGTGGAAGTGGTAGGGGGAAGGCAGTGAGAACCAAGACGTGACACCATCTCATAAGAAATATGTCAACAAAGCGTGAAAAAGAGTTTTTTCCGGCTCCGGCTCCTGCTGCGCGTTTGCCTGCAGTGTCCGGCAAGTGCTGCGGGCGGGAGCTTTGTTGTAAGTGGCGTGCTGCGCAAAGAGTCAGCGGCCTGGAGAAGCTGTTTCACCGAAAGGCCGCCAATTTCGATTTCGCATGCAACGGGGTGGGTAGCACATGGTCGTCGTTGATCAAGAGATAGAAGCAGGCGCGGAAGCGAGGGGCCCAGGCGTTGGCTTGTGTCGCGCCTCACGTGATATATGATAAGCAGTCAGAGGCTGAAGTTAAAGCTTGGTCGCAGCGAGGGGATTAATTGAGGACCGGCAGGCCGCCAGAAGCGCGATGAGAAAACGACTATGACCATGGATGAAAATAGGAAAAGGAATTCAAACATGCTCACAGTGAACGGCTTCCCACCTCAGGGTCAAACATTTGTTCAAGGTGCGCGGCTGGCGACGAGCCAAATGGTCTAGGGCCGAGTACAATCACATTGGTGGGCCTGTGCACACGCCACCTACCCCGCTCTCCTCTCCACTTCCGCTCTCCCACCTCCGTCCCTGTCTTCACTTTCCAGCTTGTGCAGGATCCAAGAGCGACATGGCTTGGTTTCTGCCCTCTTTCCTAAACAATCGCTCTCAGGCAGATTTGGAAGCGTTATACTCACTTCAAGCTATCCGCTGCCCAGTAACTGCCTCCGTCGCTGCACTTTCATCCTCATCTAACGAGTAGTGTCCGTGTGGTGGACCATTGTGCATTGACTCTCCATATATATTCACGTTCAGAATCACTACTCAGCTTCAGGGAGGGTGCAAATTGAGAGCAAGTGTCGAAGGCTAAGTATATGTGTGTGTCTCTACCATTGTTGATTTTCTATATGTCTCACTGCTTTCAATCCTGCCCACCAAGTTTCAGAACGTTCACAACATTATATATGTATTGATGCATATGAGTTTGATGCCAACTGCGTCTAATATTTAAACTTGCTATACACGGGGTTTAAAAACAACTAAACAACAGTCACATGCGCATGAAGTTATCAATTCCGTTATACACATTGTTTCGGACGCTATCATGCTCCGTTGCGAACATCCTTGTTATCTCTGTCTGACTGGTTTCCTCAATCAGACGCCAAATTCGGGTCGAGTTCATGGAAAGATGCAGTACCATCGCTGCTAGCGGTATCGTCGACATTTAGGATTGGGCTTGGGACAGCAAATCCTTCGTTGTCGAACAGATCACTACGGACCAGTACGGACTTGCCGTCCCAGGTGACCTTGTCGACGACCTCCTTCAGATCTTCAAAAACATGAAGGTTGCACCAGCTTGTGTGATCTGAATCTAGCACTTCTAGCTAAAGAGGACGGTGGCCCTTGGCATTCCGAAGAGAGAACACAGTGACTAAATCCTTTGGATTGAAGCGAGTCCATTTAAAGTTCACGTTGCAGAAAGTGAGCGATTCAAGCTTGGGAAATACGATAGATGGATGGTCTTCGCTATGTTCTTCATGAAGTGATATAGAGTTTGGTCGATGCTCAATTCTTTGCGGGCGAGAACTATCGCCGGCGTTATTTAGCATTCCTTTGAACAGAGCCTCAACTACGGCGCTTGCACTTTCTGTGTGCGAAACAACAATTAAGCGCAGGTTCATAGAGCCAAACACACCAGACACATCAATGCCTCGGGTTATAGAGTTTTTAAGATAAAGGCGGGTCACGGAGGACGTAGGGAACTCAAATTGGAAAACACGTTTCAGCCCGTTGTCTTCCTCGATATCTTCCCACTCACTGAAGGTTGATTCGTGGTAGTTAGACATGCCAAACAAATCCACGAATGGGAGCACAGGATAATACTGCTCAGGGAGTGAAAGTGATATAACTGTTATAACGCATGAGGATTCTAGGTTCACAAGCAACGAAGATGGCAATGCAAGCCCTTGGCGATAGAGTCTACTCTGAAACCGACCTAATATATAGTCACTTTGAAGTATATCATGACTCCGTTCTGGATCCGCCCCAATGTGCAGATGGGTAGAGAAGGGATAGATGATGTTTCTAAGTAAGCTGACGGTCGCTGCTGAGCAAGCCAGAAGCTGGAGCACCTCTAGATGAGAAAAATGTATCTTCTTGTGCTCCTCAAGAAGTGGGACAGTTCATCAAAGCCAAGGCTGCAAACAAGATGTAGCTCTCTTAACCCTAGCATTGACCGCAGTGCATCGGTAATCGTGTCAGCAGAACAGAGAAAAGGTTCTTCAACGTCCTGCACCTTCAGATATGAAAGATTTGGATGGAGAGCAACATTCCAGTCTACCCAGCCGATGAACTCTGCATGGCATAGTTGCTTCATAAGTGCTATCGAGGAGACTTTATCAAATGAGGCGTATTCCAGGGGGTTTCCGCTACACTCGATTGAGAAATATTCCACATTCTGCGCAACGTCAATTAGAATTGGGTCAAGCCAGCCCACAAAAAATTCGTATGGGATGTGAAGCCCCATCCGACAAACTCGAGCGTCACCCCTTGTCCATAGTGGCCAGCCAGTCATGACATAGGTCAAAACTGAGGTTCGGGGGAAGAACGTGATAGATGTTTGCTACCAGAGATCGTATTGTATGCTTGCTACGATCAGCTAACAATGAGTTCAGCTCGGGAGACAGGGTAAATGGAACGGTTGACCAGAAACGGCCGTCGTTCACAACAACGTTTCTCCAATGACGACACACAGATGATAGTTGAGTAAGGCGTTTAACGTACAGAAGATTATCGGCTATAGTGTAGTCTTGACTCTCGGGTGAGGCCCGAGAAGTCTAGGGTTAGTGAATCTCACAGGCGC
>JAZHGK010005866.1:0-14178 GCA_037855215.1 Waitea zeae
AAAAAAAAAAAAAGAAAGGCGTCGGTGGGGGGTTTTTTTTTCATGAGCGAAGAAGCGATACGAGGAGAAGGTAGTGAGCGCTCACATCATCGACGATGTACCCCGCTTTCTTGTAGTCGAGGGGGAAGATCACCTCGTCGAACCCGTCGATCTCGTCTCCGTCCTTGTCTCTCGCCTGCGCGCCGTGTCCGGAGTCTAAACCGCGGAAGTGTAGGAATTAAAATAAAATAAAAAAAGGGAGGGGGAAAGAGACGTTGCCCCCGAGGAGGAGGGGAAGGGCACACGCACAGTGGAAAAACAAACTGTCGTCCGGGCAGGCGTTCCTCACGAGCCAGCGCATGCCCGCGAGGATGTGGGCACGTGTAGGCAGGGCGCGCTCTTTGGCCCCGGGGCCGTCGACGAGCAAGACGATGTCCTCCGCCTTGAAGTTGTGGTTCTCTGCCACGATTCGATGAGCATCCAAGCAAATCCTGACGACGACGTGTATGAACGAGTCTAACAACGCACTTATGAGCCACTTGCGCACGTTCCGCGCGTCGTTGACGCAGCCGTAGAGCTCCCTGGATGTACCGGTGTAGTTGATCCCGATCTGCAGAAAGGGGAAAAAAAATGGTCCGTTCACAGGCCTGAATCAAAGGGGAAATGCAGAGGGCGACGTACACACAGCGCTTTCTTCCGGCCCGTACACGCCGAATACGTCACCCCCTCGTCCTCTGCCGACATCCGCACGTGCATGGGCGCCGGTGTCGGCCGGGGCGGCCTGCTCGCCGCCTGGTGCTGCTGCGGCTGCTGCGACTGCCCGGAGAGCGGGAGGTGGGGCGTGCTCGCGGAGCCGATCTTGTGCCCGAGGACCGCGGTGATCTTGTGCGCCTTGGACTCGTCCTTCCCCGTCTGCGGCCTGCTCTGGCTCACCTCCGCCGGTGGCCGCGGGCGGTGTTGGTGGCCCTCGGCCGACGGGCGTGCGTGCGTCTGCGTCTGCGTCACCGCGGAGGAATGATGGAGCTTCGCCGGCCGGGAAGACCCCTGAGCTGAAGTCGGACGGAGGTTGGCCTGGCTCGCGTGCGGCCTCACCGGGCGGGGGGACGCCTGCTGCTGCGCGGACGAAGGGCGCAAGTTCTGGGCGGAGGCGTACTGCTTCAGCGGGCGGGAGCTCCCCGCCGCCGGTGGTGACGGCTGTGGCCGGTGCAGGCGCGTGGGATGCGAGGCGCGCTGGGGCTCGTAGGCGGAGGAGTGGGGGCGTGCGTCGCGAGCGCCAAAGCCGCCAGGGAAGGACGCCGGGTCTGTGCCTGGGGCAGGCGGGAGGGACGAGGGTGGGGCAGGCACGGACGAAGGCGGGCGAGAGGGATGGTAGTGGGGACTCGGGGAACTGTAGGTTCTAGAATTGAGACGGGGGTGTGAATGGGGTGAGAGAACGGAACTGACGTTGATGGGCTGTAGAATACGATGGGCCACACATGGTCTCGATCAGCCTTTTGGGAGGAGAATGCATGTTCACGTACTTGGTGGGTGGGCTGGGCAGCCCCAACGGTTGAAACGGCTGCGGGAGCGCGCCGTTGGGCACCGACGGAACGGGCATGGAGAACACGGGTGTGGTCATTATCGAACGTGGGGGCGCCTCCGCGTAGGGGGATCTGTAACGTCCAGAGTTCCACATCGTTCTCGCGATCAAACTTGAGAGGTCGCAGCCTGCTCACTGTTATATACACAGCTTGCAATGAGCAAAAAAAAAGTGCGAGACGTCGGTGGGGGGGGTTACGGTAGCACGATGGGCCTTGTCAAATGTGGGGAGAGAAGGGGAGTAAAAACAAGCGCCAAGAATGGGAGTCACGGCAGATCAGGCGGTGCCGTCGTCCTTCCCCAGCTCTCTCAAGCAGTCCGACTCCCAGCTCTTCTTCAGGCAGGCTGCGGCGAATGCGGAAGAGATGCCCGAGGAGAGCGCGCACGGCCGGCACAAGTGTTCGGCACACTCCCCTCCGCTGATGCGTAAGTGCGCTCTTCACCAATCGCTTCGACGAGTGTGCTCGGCGGTGACGGCACAGGCGGCTGCCCACGCTCATGACCTCACCGCCGAGCCCAAACGTCTCCGGTATGCGACTGAAACGAGCCATTCCGAACCAAGAGATTCTTTTTTTTTTTTTTTTTTAGTCGCCATCTCCGCGGTCAAGAGCATAACTGTGTGCATCTTTCCAAAAGTAGATTGCGACCAGTGCGAGCGCGACGAATATGAATGGTCCAGACGGTGGGGGAGAAGAGCACAGAACTTCCGAAATAGGACGGAGCAGGTGGGCGACTCTTGGGAACGGAGCTTGAACGGAGGCACACCAGGCGCGCGAGTGCTTGTTCGCACTTGTTGCGAGGACCACAGAACGCATTGCAGAGAACAAGCAAATAAATAAATAAAAAACACAGGACGATCGTTGTCTTAGGGCGTCCGCGTGGTGAACGTTGAGATTCAAGAGAGTGCGCCCGTTCGGTTTCGAGCGATCAACCGCGTCGCGTGAATCGGAAACAGCATTTCGTCCACCCCTCGACAATCGACTTGTATCCGTGTTCACCACGTTCTCTCTTTGCCTGGGCAGGCCTTTTTACTAGTATTAACGCCCTGATCACGGCTCTCCGCACATACCGACGTGAAGGCTGGCCATGCCTCTGATTTTTCCGACTCGACGCCGCAGACAAGGGCTCGAACAGACATGCGTGGTCCAACCGTTGCACACTCATTTGCAGAACTTCCAATCTAGACGAGGCCGAACTCAAAGCTGGGGGGGGGGGGCAAGAGCGGCTCGTCCGACGCGGCACTCCCGTCTGGCACTCCATTGGCCTCCCGCCCCTCGCTCGTGCGTCACCCGCAACCGGGCATCCCTTCCGTGCAATACACGTCTTCTTCCGCTCGCTGTTGATCATCGTCAGCGATGAGCGCACTGCACATAGGCTTATCAACCCACGTTGGCTGCTTGTGGTGCATTTGCTGATCACTTTTGCACGCTGCTTAGGCCATGTATCAGAAGGCCATGTTGTGGCGTTTAGGTGGAGAATCCAGCCCTTAGTCACTCCACTTTTGGTCATCGAAAAATCGCCACCAAGGGGAGGGAGAGGAAGTGCCCATGCCCCGTGGCTGTGTCCTCCTCGCTCTCTCTTCGGTCGGGTATGCACACCGTGGACCGGGGTATAAAGAGCGGTCGCGACCTAGGGCTGGCTTTTTTGACACTCTCAAATCTCCTCGCCCTTCTATTGACTACTGGTAGCGACCGAGTCTCCACACACTTGCATCGCCTCCTTCTGAACTCACCCTCTCTTGACCACCAACCACGACCATCTCCTCCATCAGAGCATTACGCATCATGACCGTCAACACTCAAGCGGCCTTCTCCTCTGCTTCTGCGCCCGCCTCGAGCTCCCTCGTCAGGACCAGCTCTCTCCACGCCACGCAGACCGCCCTCCACGCCCTGCCTGAGACCCAGCGGCCCCGTCCGCTGACCCAACACTTCGCCCGCCCCCTCCCCAACTCGTACTGGGCCACCCCTCTCCTCCTCGCCGTACGTCCCATTCGATCTCCCAATCGATCACGCACTCCACCCCCCCACAGCTCGCTGAATCATCTCCATACCAACCTCCCCCCCAGACCGAATACCCTTACGCACCGAACGCGCGTACACAGAAGCTCGACGCCCTCCTCGCAGCCGGCGTGCGCACCTTCATCGACCTGACCGAGCCAGGCGAGCTCGCTCCCTACTGCGCCCGCTCCAGGCCAGGCACCCCCACCCCCGAATCCGTCCCTTCGACCCCACGCTGCCCCACAAGCACGGCCACGAACGCCTGCGCGGCCGCGGTCGCCTCCGACGCGCTCGACGAGCGCGCCACCGCCCTCGGCATCGACCCGTCCGAGATTGAGTACCACAACTTCCCCATCCACGACCGCTCCCTCCCGCCCTCGCACGCCTACATGACCGACATCCTCCGCGTCCTCTCCGCCGCCGAGTCCCGCGGGCGCATCACCGCGGTGCACTGCCGCGGCGGCATCGGTCGCACCGGCATGGTCGTCGGCTGCTGGCTCGTCCAGCGCGGCGCGGCCCGCGACGGCGCACACGCGCTCGCCCTCATCGCCGCCGAGTGGGCGACGGTCGAAAAGTGCCGCCGGTTCCCGTGCTCGCCCGAGACGGGTCCCCAGTTCGAGTTCGTCCGCACCTGGCGCGTGGACAGTCGCGTGCCGGACTCTGGGATGCTGATGCCGCCCGTCCACTGAACGATGGCGGAAGCGGTCCTGTCCATTTTCTTTTTCCCTCCTTGCCGATCCCTCCCTCCCCAACCGCTTCTCGGTTGGGGCCATCCTCATGTTCTTTTCCCACTTTCCTGTCTCTCTCTTCTTTATGACATCTCTTATTCATCGCCTCTTCTGTCAGCATTAGAAGTATAACCTACCTTACTGTAAAGGCGCTGGTCTCCTGTCTCTACGGACGCTGTGTTCATATGTCTCTCTACCTCATTTCCCCTTATCTAGCATGCTTTCATAGATACATGTCATATTCACCGTTTTCCCCGCGTATTCGTCTCCACCCGTGCCGAGCTACGTCGACCCACACCTGAGAAGTCGAAGAAGGAGTACTACGAACTGTCAGCCGTGATCCATACCTCGTCCGCGCACTTACCGCATTTTTTCGTGTTCTCAGCCTTCCCTCCACCCGTTCTCCAAAGCCCCGCGGGGCTCCGAGAGGGTGAACCAGCATTCTCACGCATTAGAAACGCGTACCAAACCTTGCACTTGGGCGCTTGCCCCACAATTCGTGTAAACCAAAAGCTACCTTTTCCTAACACGTACAGCTGTTTGCAAAGTCGTAGTCCAAAAGGTCTCAAAAAGACGAGTTCCAGGATATAACGCCTTGACAGCGCTTATCGGACGAGGACTGGGCGACACTAATGTAAAAGAGAGTGGAGGCGGACTCTATCTTCACCATTCAAACATTCATGTTCAACCAGCTGCGTGTCCGAACATAGTCGGCAACGTATCCACAGGTTGGCCAATTTCGGCTTTCAAAAGCCGAACATTGCTTTTAGAACCTTTTGGACTACGATTCTGCAAACGGCTGTATTGACTCTCACCCCACAGTCAATCTGTCTGTGGCGGACGTCGATCTGTGCACGGCCTGTCAGAATATTGCGCGTGGCACGGCGAACTCGTTCAAAACTTGGTCCAAGTTCAAGAAACTGGACTCCGCTGACGAGCGGCGCTTTAGTAGAGCTGCCTGTCCTTATAAAAGCGCCTGATCAATGACAGGAGTCGACACGCTCCTTATCAGCCCATTCCAAAACCTTTCCTCTCTGCGCCTCTTCAGTTCAGAGCAAGATTTCTTAAGACTATAAATGGCCATCACAACGATTCTCACTGTGGGAGTCGTGCTGCTTGCAATTTATCTTGCAAATCACGACTCTTCACCCAAAACAGATACGGCTCCTCTTCCACCTGGTCCACCCCGTTGGCCAATCATAGGGAACCTCTTGGATTGGCCCAAGTCAAAGGAGTGGCTCAAGTTCACAGAGTGGGCTGAAACATACGGTATGTGCTTTGCGAGCTTGCTCATTCTCACCATCACTAACGATCTTTTATATACTCATCTAGGCGAAATCGTTCATATCGACGTTGTAGGCACACATATAATAGTGCTGAACTCGGCAGATCTGGCATTTTTGTTACTCGACGAGAGAGGCGCAATCTACTCCGATCGTCCTGCGATGTACTCCTTGGGCAAGCTGATTGGTTGGGAGTCCTCTCTTTCTGGCATGGACCAGGGAAACACCTTTCGTGAGACCCGTCGACTCATGCATCAAGAGATTGGTAGCCGGGACGCGCTCGTGAAGTACAATTTAATAATTGAATCCGAGATTCGCCAGTTTCTCCTGCGCTTGATTGACGACCCTTGCTCGGATGAATTGAAATCCAAACTGAGAAGGTACGCTGATCCTCATATTCTTAATGACTTCTATCAAACCTGAGTTGAAGCTTCGCTTCTTTTTGCTCTTCGTGATTTTTGGATAAGGCTCGCATCTGGGCTCGTAGTTCAGCTTGTTTATGGCTGGCGCGCTAATTATCACGGAGAAGATGAATTGTTCAACCTAGTCAAACAAGTCAACCGTGACATCTGCGAAGCGATTCGTCCTGGAGCATTCATGGTTGACTACATTCGCTCAAGTAAGCAAGACCATGTTCTGTGCATAGCGCTTGCGCTTATCGAAAGTAACATCGCCAGTTGAATTACTTCCCAATTGGTTCCCGGGAATGGGGTACCGAAAATCCATTAGAAGGATGAACCACAACCTTCATGAGTTTGTGGAAGTCCCTTATCAATTTGTCAAATCGCAGCTTGTAAGCTATTTCCTCTTCGATACAATTATGAAAATTCGTATCAAGATCATGGTACTCACCATCTTGTTTGTCGATCAGAATAATAGCGCTGTTCCTCGATCTTTGACATCACACTACGCTCAAGTTTCGCATTTGGACAAGAGCCAGGAACACCTTCTCAAGTGGACTGGAGGTGCACTACACAGTGGAGGTACTGAGACGGTACGGGTAATCTTTCTGTTGACGACCACGAGTTTGAACAATACCAAATTTTAGATTTCTTCTGCATGCTATAACTTTTTCCTGGCGATGACTTTATACCCAGAAGTCCAAAGAAAAGCCAAAGAAGAAATTACCGCGGTGATAGGCAACTCCCGTATCCCCTGCATCCAGGATCGTGAGCATCTGCCGTATGTCGATGCTCTTGTCAAAGAAGTGTACCGCTGGGGCT
Organism: Waitea zeae; assembly: GCA_037855215.1. Classification (NCBI taxonomy): domain Eukaryota; kingdom Fungi; phylum Basidiomycota; class Agaricomycetes; order Corticiales; family Corticiaceae; genus Waitea; species Waitea zeae. Next base: position 6,789 of record JAZHGK010005866.1, read on the forward strand.
CGGTTGGCCCCGTTGGTATTGCACATCGTGTCATTGATAACGATTTCTATAATGAATATTGGATCCCAAAGGGGTCCATCGTCATTGCAAACATATGGTGATTTTGGTGATTGTTCGTTCTCTTACTTAACTGGTCGACTAAGACCATCCATTGAACAGGCGTTTCACTCGTGACTCCAGCATCTATTCGAGGCCTGGCGTTTTTGATCCCGCTAGGTTCCTTGACCCTGAGCCAGAACCCGATCCTCGCGAGCTTGTTTTCGGGTTTGGACGGCGAGTTTGTCCAGGCAGGGAACTCGCTGACAATTCTGTCTTCGCCTTGTGCGCTTCCGCGCTTGCTGTTATGGACATCCAACCCGTTTGCCATCCTGATACAGGCGTTCAGGTTTTACCAGAAATTGATTTTGACGGCGTCACTGCAACAGCTGCAAAGGATTTTTTGACTGATATCCGGCCGCATTCAGCGTACACGGCCGAGCTTCTTCAAAACGCGATAGCTATATAAGATTAGTACTGTAGATCTGGGCTAACATTTGTACATATGTTACGATTCCCGGCCCCTGTGTAGTGCGTAGTCTCGAATGTCTAAAACGTACTTAAGTATTCCTTTTATGCACAGGAATCTTTGGGCCAATAATTATGTACGCTGTTCGGTTGTGGAGCGTACCTTCGATTTTCCTTAAGGAAAAAGTCTTCTCTTCAGGTATTGTAATATGGACCCAAAACTCGCTTTGCACTGTGTACACCCTACACCCTGCAAGGTTCCCGATGGGAAATCTCTCTGCGTGCGTCAGTGGCAGATTTCCCATCGGGAGCTTCGCAGGGTGTACGGCCGCGTAAGCTCTGCCTGAGAGAAAGGCTGCGAATTGAAGTACTCTGCGGTCAACTACGCCGGCTCATATGAGTGCGCCGAGTCAATGACGAAGTGAGAGACCTGCTATGACTGCGTGTGGGTGAGTGACGGGGAAGCGGCACCTGGGAAGGCGGCTGAGTGTGAGGTAGAAGCAATGGTAAGCAAGGTAGAAGCAGGGTAGAAGTCTGAGTGTGATATAGGGGCCCCGGGTGACAACATCGCGGAACACGTGTTCTGTGGGCCACCGATTTCCCCTGTCTGGTTACGCCAGCCTGAAAGAAGTCACATCCAAACAGGAAAATGAATATGTGGGGAACTTTGTCAAAGAGGACATTGAAATGCTATCATAAAACCAACGGACAGCAGTAAAGACAAAGAAATTAGGACACCATATAAGTATGTGTGGATCTTCTTTGTAAGTATTTGGCTTTTGTTTCTTGCATAAACACTGACAGACCTTGTGACTAAACAACTGTGTAGCTGTCAGTCCATTGTTTTTTCTTTCCTGTCCTTCAATGGCAATTGAGGTTATCACCTATCTCATTCACACAGCTAGTCTATTCAGGAATGACTTTTGACCCTCATGCGTTGCATTACCTTATCTTGAGCACACCCTCAAACATATCCCAAAGTGTGTCTTGAGGCACTGGATTAAGTCACTTTTAAGTGCTGGACTGTCTATATGCTAACAATTGCAACTTTCACCACCTTTATCACTGGAAAAGAAAAGAAGAAGTCTCAGCATCCACATCTTTGTGTGTTCCCAGGAAGGAAGCAGCAATGTAGGATTTGGCTAGCCAGGTGCAGTAACCATGATCAAAAAGAGGCAAGTAGTGTCTAAGGTGAAGCTATTGGTTGTTTTGATTGGGTCTTTATGAAATTGTGCATGAACTACTGGAGCATGGGTGTTTTCTATCTCAAATTTTGGCAACTTTTTTCTATGCCAGGTTGTCAACAAGCTGACTCAAAGAACTGACAACAAGTGGTAGTGATAGGCAATACTTAAACAAGCTGTCATGGCAGGTCATACACATGCAAGTTTGGGCATCAAGATAACAACCATCTCAAGAAGTTTTGTAAGTACCCCAGCCACATTCTTAAGGGCATCCTTTTCCCTCACTATGAACGCTAGAAGTTTCAGAATTTTTGTTCACAAGACAAAATCCACCCTATTGCCATATTCACCATAGAGAAAAAGGGTCACCAAGTAAAGATTGCAATATTTCAGGGCTAGGTTGGAAACATGTGCTGATTGAGAACCAAACAAAGCAGTGATGTACTACTTACCCTCATCTTTGCCTGACTCTAAGGCTACCTGCTGTGTTACTGGTGGGTTCTAGCCATTCCCATGACCTACCTGCATGATACAACCACAATGATGCACTGCATAGCTGGTACAACAACAACATATCTCTGTATTTCTAGTGCTTTGAACTAGTTGCATCTAAAAGAAAGAACTTTCCAAGCCATCTTTTTGGATTTCAGTTTTGCAAATGCTGCTAAGGTGAGTGTTGTGAAACTGCATCCCAACAAAGAAAAAGTTGCCCAGCCTACTGGTTTGGGTGACACAGTTTCTTTGCCTTCTTGCAACCTGGCACCTACCATCATGATCTATAAAGAGCCATCTGATATCCCATCCATGAATCTCTGCACTTAGATCATAGTCTTATAGCTGGCACACACCCAGCAATGCTGGTAAGGTGTCTAGATATGTCACTCTTATCACCTAATAAATAGGCAGGTGATGCATGTCTGTGTGGTCAGCAAGAAGAAACATGAGACTATAGTACAATAAAAAATGATTACTCATAAAGATTGACTTTTTGATTCCAAAAGGTACAATGTGATTATAGGCAAATACAGTGTGCCACTTGTGAGTTATCATGGTACATTCGGTGTTAGTATAATGGGCTTTATACTCTACAAACTGCGGAATGGCAAGTCTGTCTCCTTAATTAGGCATTGTATTTTCTCACTGCAACCTTTGCTGGGTATATACCAATTGTATTGTTCACTCTTTCAGTTTTGATATAAAAGCATATATATCTGGAACGGAGCAGTCCTCTACAATGGCACTTTCTTCCTGGGAACAATATATAATTTCTATTTGGTGTTCAATCTAAGCATACCAACCCAGCCTAGGCTTGTCATTGTATGGTCTGGTAGTTCCAATCACGTGTGCTTATACGACGGTATCAGTACTTATCTCTTCGTATTAAAACAGACTTAGTTTGATAATCAATACACTTGGGTCTTTGAATTTTTACCACAACAGCAAAATTCATGTCCTGATCGATGTCAAGCTGTCAGCGAATCTCAGTACTAACTACCAGATCTTTACCCATTTGACCATTCTTCTCGAGTTGTGTGTCGTTAAAGAATTCCGGCAGCACTGTATTTTTTTTATCTATTATGTAAAAGACTGGCTACGATCTATAGCTTCTTAGTAGCACTATTGAACATCATTGGCGAGGGCCTGAGCTTCGACTGCCCGGACATTCCCCCGAGATCCGTTGACAAAGGCTGAACAATCTTATCCATCGACCTCAGTCCTTGTATGAGCCTGGTGGAGAGCAGCAATCTCCCGGCACAGCTGCCAAGCTCAGTTGAAAGGCGTTATACCAGATTGGCATATCAAGATATCTTCAAGAAAGCTAATCGCTTGATGCCCTCATGCAGCACTGCATCTAACAGATGACTACAGGAGGATAATAGTTATAATTGAGATAATTCGACTCGAATAAAAAACACCACGTTCTTCAAGACGCTGTCGCCGTTCACTAGCTCGTACATGTGCAGTTTTGGGCACAGCGGGATGTGGCACAAAATGACCGGGAACACTGGTACCAGCTTAGTCGGGGCGGGGCTCGGGCCGCTTAAACAAGTTGATGCGCCACAGGAGGCTACTCGGGCGAATGAAATTGGGTCATATTTACGTCTTTCATTTGCTTCATTTAGCGTAGATGAGCCCATCTTGATTGGTTTCATCCCTTCATATGATCAAGCACTTACTTATACTCGGTGCTGCCTTACTTATATTTCTCGATTTGGCTATATTCAATAGTTTTTGTCCGCAGCCTTTGACGAGTATGTCTACGATCGTCGTTTTACAAGCCCTTGCGTGATTTATGACATTTTAGAAATAAAAGGACAAGCAGATGATTGCAGTAGTTAAAATGATTCACACGATGTGATTTATAGCTGGAAGCTGAGATTTTATAAGCATTTGATTGAGTGCTGAGTTACATCGAATAAGTCCGTGCTTCGCAGACCATCGAACCAAGCTGCATATAGCAAGTACCGCTAATTTATTGCCCAGAGTTACGCCAAAGATGTAGCTTTGTCCGATAACAAGCATCAGCAACTCGCTAATGCTATCCGCCTTAGTGTATACTCAGCCATCGATATCCAGACTAAGGGAAGTGGAAGCAGAATGATTCCTTTTCTGCCTCCGCGATATCGCGGAGAGGTCGTAGAAGAATATTTTTTCCGCTCAGCAATACGCGTTCCGGTCTAGATGGTGGAGCAACGCTTTTCCAAGTAAATGGGATCCGAGTACCATACTTATCACAAGTGAGCAAAAAGCATGCGGGTAGAAAGCATGTGATAACCAGAGCGTGAGAGGTGTTCCGCTTTGTTATATAAAACATTTACAAAGACCTGACGGAAGAAGTGCAAGAAAGCCACGTTCTTTTCTTCTCGTGAACGGGTGTCATTTTCGCATCAAAAAATAGATTTTAATTGTTGTCGCATCGTGTCCGACACATTTTTGTCGACGTCTGTGTGTATGTGCGCACGATGCAGCTTGACACTTACCAGCGCCTTCACAGTACCAAATCGATCTTCCACCACTCGGTCGCCCACACCTACCTGAAGATGACAGACATCAAACGAAAGCTATGCAGAGTCTGGCATGTTCTTCTAGTCTTACGAAGCGCGTAGGTTTATGGCAGACGTAGGAGCTTCGGGCGGCAGTGTCCGGACGGCAAGATTATTCAAACCGAAAGATAAGAATAGTAGCCGTACTTCCGTACCCGTAGATCCGCGGAAGTCGCTTTTGCACAAGAAGATTATAGACGCATGTACTAGGCCTCGTCCAGGAGCAGGTGCGGGGAGTTGTAGTGATGCGCGGGTGTAGACATTCAGAAGCCAGCACCATCGAACCAAGGGAGAAGGTCTCGACTGAGGGTCGTGTACAAGTCTGTGCATAAATCCCGAGAGAAAAGGGGTAAGCACCCTGAAGCACCGCTCTGTAGCTCGCGATACACGCGTGGCCTGCGGTCCAGTACGAGAACGTCTGATCTGTGGACGTACAAGAACCCTCAAATTGAGAGAACATCTCTTGATATTCGTCGTTACAGAAAAAGAACTTGCCGCGTGCAGCTGAGTACATAAGCAGACTCTCCACGTTCTCGCTTGATGAATGGATAAACATAACGACACGCTTCTATCGTGTGGGGTGGCTGCCGTAAAGAGAGGCGTCGATGTGGGAAAGGAGAAAGACAAAGCGGCTGTGGCGCCATCTCAAGCAGACCGGTGTGGCAAGAATCGGTGCTCGTGACAGTTTGCTCGTTAAGCAGACAGACGCTTTTTGTTGGCAGCTCCTCCAGATTCTCTGTGAGATGATAAGATTCAGTCAACTGTCCGTCTTGTCAGCTTGAAGGGAGACACGACAACCAGCCAAGTATTATCTACCTCCGGTCCGGAAGCTTGGGTTGGGCCATCGGCGAAAAGGGACAGGTGGCGTTTGTGCAAAAAAGGTTCCTTGCTTAACGGATGCAAGATTGTGAGTAAATAACGGAGCTTGCGCGTAGCTTTCGCCCGGAGGTTTTTGGGTTTTGAGGGACTAAGATACGGCTACGTTTCTGAGATGTCTGCGCTGATTCCGGCGTCTGTAGATCAGTTAATTCGTGTCGTAAAGTAACCAAATCCGTCTCGAATGCTTCTCCAGGTGGAGGGTGAGTGTGCCTGAGAATTGCGTGAGAAGCACATGTGTTACAGAGAAACCCAATCAGACCTGCTATTTGATTTCATAGCTGATTAAGTGTACATAGAAAGAATGTGACTCTTTCGTTTATGAAGAGCGCATTAAAAAGCTCCACAAAAAAAGGAGGGCGCGTTAAGCAAGATAAAGTGAATGCGATGTCATGCCGCGTGCTATCAATGAGTGGCGATTGGATTGAGGTATATCATTGTATACTCAAACCCAGTGTTGAAAAAATCTCTGTCCTGTTGTAGAGTGTTCAACGACTTCTTACTGCTAGTAACGGGCTCGTTTGCGAGGGGTGTTGACCGCTTTGGCCTCATGCACGCCTTCCTTGCAACCTTCGGCAGTTGCATTGCCTTCGCAGCAACTCCACATCCACCCGTCTGGGAACTGATACTTGAGGTTGGGATCGTTTTGTCTGGTCAGTTCCGGATAATCGTCGTCCGCCCAGACATCGGACTCGTCATCCGTCTCGCAGTCTCCTATGACAATATTGACGCAACGTGCAATCAGTTGAAGGATGAAGTCATTATTTCAGATGTATTGAGATAGAGCCTCACCATCATGGTAAATACATTCACCCTCTACACGTTCTTCACTCGGGTCGAAGATCTCTTTGCAATTCGTACATTCGACAGCAGTTGGTCCGAGGTTTCCTGTCTCGGAGTTTTTGCCGAGAAGCACGTCTGCGAGAGCGTGGGCCACCAGACCGTTGTCGGTGACTAAGTCGTTCAGCGTGTCGCGCAGGAAGGATTCTGGCACGGTGTTGATCGCATCGGCAAGTGCGGCGAGAGTTTGGGGCGCCAATTTTTTTGGCCGGCGATGGCTCCTGGCTCTGGGCGGTGGTGGAAGTAGAAGAAGATAAGATTGCGCTGCTGGTACTAGTACCCAAGTTCTTATCGGTGTCCTGGTTTGCTGCCGATTGGGGACCTGCTTTGCGCTTCATGATGGTTGCACGGAGAGCGTCCAGCCAGCGAAGGCGCAGCGAGGCAGGCACATGTTCGGCTCAGCGTTGGGAGTAAAGGCGGAAATTAAGCCGAAGGGATCTGTAGCACTGAATCAATCGCGCCACCGAATGGATCAAACGAAATGTCGGGACGGAGCGCGCCCTCTGTCACGCGCGTCACACGACACTCTTAGTATCGAATAAGTTAGTGCATGCGACGCTCGAACACCTTCTCCTCAGCCTCCTGCTCTGCCCTCTCCACAACTACACAGACCATGGCCACCCTCCCCGGCACTTGCGAGGTGCATCACCCAAGTCTCGCCCTACTTTTCATCAACTGGCGGCTTACATCATCTGTAGCTCAACGACTGGCGTGTGGACGCCCTTACCTTCTTCCTCTGCTTGGGCACCGTAGCCTCGTACTTGCCCCAGGTGCGACCAAGTCTCACCCTACTGTACTTGTCGTGATAGCTGAAGAAGCCGTGAAATTTTAGCACTACCGCATCATCGTCAACAAATCCTCCGAAGGGTTCAGTCCCTGGTTCTTGCTCCTGGGAACCACCGCTGCTCTCTCGAACGTCCTGAACCTGTGCGTTTTTTTTTT
>JAZHGK010005868.1:0-45055 GCA_037855215.1 Waitea zeae
CCAATCCCCGCATAAAGTATCGCCCCACTTGAAACAATCCTTTCGAAGCATTTTGATTGTTTGAAGAAGCGACGAGAGTTGATAAGCAAAAAGTTTGCCATTGGAGCGTCCAAGAGACCGGACCGAACGCGCGGAACGGAGTCGCCAACACCCCTTCCTCTCTTTCACATACGGCGCCCACTGCTGAGCAAGCCTTTCTCCATTCCTCCCCACTCGGTTTTGTCAAACGCGACACTTATGAGCACCGACGAACTATCTCAAGCTAGTGCGCAGAGCCACGCGGACTCTCCGTCCGCCTCGCCAAACCCGTCAGAATCGGGAGAACCACATGCCGAGGATGGCGTGTCTACGGTAGAGGAGCCGCAGATTGACCCAGCTGTGAAGGCGGAAGAGATCAAAGAGCGGGGGAATGCTCTGTTCAAACTGAAGAAATATGTAGAGGCAATAGATCTTTACTCGGAGGCCATAGGTGAGTGCTTGTCTCTTTGAACGCATTCTTCGTCTCGTTCTTCATCTATCTATCGTCTCTTTATCGTTTTCACACCCACTGCGTGCTTTGAAGAATGGAAGCGGGTTGGCTGTGAAAGCTACCGAATTTTAAGTTCTTTTGGCCTTAGCTGTTTATTATCCAACTCAAACTATTCATATCGCTTTTTTTTAAATTGAACTATGATTGCTAACATCCCTACAGATCTTGTTCCCGCTGAACCATCCTATCTCACCAACCGCGCCGCGGCGTATATGGCGCTCAAACGCTTCCGCCCCGCGCTCGCCGACTGCCAGGCGGCTGCCTCGCTCCAATCTGCCGCCCCGTCCGCCAAAACACTCCTCCGACTCGCACGCTGCCAACACGCGCTCGGCGAAGTCACCGGCGCGTCCGCCACCCTCCGCACTACCCTCGAACTCGAGCCCGATAGCGTGCCCGCGCGAGAGTTGCGTCAGCGAGTGGAAGAGCTCTCAAAGCATCTGAAAACGTTTGAGGAGAGTAGGGAGAAAAAAAACTGGGGGTTGGCGAGGATCGCGTTGGACCAATGCATGCAGAGGATTGAGGGGAGCCCGCCGATTCAGTGGAGGGTGTGGAGGATAGAGCTAGAGCTTGCCAGAGGCAGCTGGGAAGCTGCCTACAATGCTGCCAAGTACGTAATGTTGATGCTATCCGTATTCTACATCTGACGTTGTACCAGCGATGCTATGCGCCTGGAGCCAAACTCAGTTGATGTTCTCACTCTCCGCGGCCTCATCATGCTCCTTTCAGGGAAGCTCTCACAAGCGCTTAGTCACACATTGGAGGCGTTACGACTGGATCCCGGGCACGAGCCTGCGCAAAAACTGCGCAAGCGGATCAAGGACGTTGAGCGTTTGAAAGAGGAAGGTAATACGGCTTTTAAGCTGGGGCGGCTTCAGGAGGCTATAGACAGGTATTCTGATACTCTGGAGGTACGTTTTCAGCGTATATAGGATGTTACCTCAACTGAGAAACTACTCATAGCGTATCGGAGCAAGCGAGGAGGAGGGCAAGGGCGGCCCTATCCGCGCAACTCTTCTGTCAAATCGGGCAACAACCTATGTCAAGGTGGAATCCACAGTTTTCATTCAGAAACATCATTCATATCTTACATACCATGACTTAGATGAATCGTCATGACGAAGCACTCGCCGACATCGAAGCTTCACTCGCACTCTCTCCTGGTGCATTCAAACCACTCCGTACACGTGCCCGTATCCGCTTGCATCTCGAACAATACGAGGAAGCCATCGAAGATTTCAAGGCGTCCTTAGAGCAGGCAGAGTTCGAGGGCGCGACGGGTGACGTGCGCACGCTAAAGACGGAGCTGAAGAAGGCGGAGGCAGCACTGAAGAGGAGCAAGACGAAGGACTACTACAAAATCTTGGGTGTCGCTCGGGATTGCTCAGATGCTGACATCAAAAAGGCGTACAGGAAGGAATCCCTGATACACCATCCTGACAAGGTGAAATCCTCTCGCCGAGGCGATGATGTGTGGCTGATGGTATTGTTCGGTACCGCAGGGAGGCGACGAAGAAAAATTCAAACTCGTGGTGGAAGCTCACAGCGTGCTTTCGGATCCCGTCCGGCGCGAGCGCTATGACATGGGCGAAGACGAGGATGGGAGCACAAGTGGCGGAGGTGGACCAGGTGGCGTTGACCTGTCAGAACTTTTCACCCAGTTTGGTGGTGGCGGTGGCATGGGAGGTGGCGGCTTCCGCGGAGGAGGATTCCCTGGAGGCGGATTCCCTGGGGGTGGTGGGTTCCCAGGGGGTGGGTTCCCCGGAGGCGGATTCCCTGGTGGCGGGCGAAGTGGTCATTCACATGGGTTTTCGAACGGAGGAGGGTATCCATTCTGATACGATTTTCGGTGTAGGTTTGGTTGCTCTTTTACTGGGGCAGTTTGAAGAAAAAAAACTACAAATGGTCCTCTCTTGTAATACAATTTTGTTTGTTGATCTGTACTATGCGCGTAGAATGGAGGGTTTTTTTTGAGGCAGTTGAAACCTGTTATGGGAAAGCACACCAAACAGGAGACGCAAGCAAGCAACGCGAGGTTAAGGGAAAAAAATCAAAATGGTCAATTGCAACATGCTCACTTCCACCACACTATTTTTTCTGTTCCTTAGCTTCAGCACGAAGTGCTTCATTCAATTTATCGAGCTGGGCCATTACGGCGGCGTCGGGCGGATTTGTGCCACTGCGAGTTTGAATTCCCTCCAGAAATGCAGAAAGTTGCTTTTGCGTCCCTCTGGTAGAGACAGAGGTTATCCGGCTGGGTTGCACACGAAGAGGAGGCGTTGTCGCGGCGTCGGACATGAGGGAGAGACGGAGAAAGTTCGCGGACCGGCGACCTCCGCAGTGATGATTTATGCATGAGCTGATGGTACGACTGCACCAGCCACGCGACAACTTATATTACTCAAAGAGCGGCTCTCTCCTTTCCCTTCCACGTCGTACAGCCCCCCAACCTCTCCTTTCCACTCCCTCCTTTTCTTTCATCGTCGAAAATGGGCATCAAGGACAAGGTCTTGCTTGCTATAACCCACCCGTTCGAGTTCCGGACGCTCGTCCAGTTCTACATGTACCACAACAATAATCGCGACATCTCCGACCCGCGTGAGCACGCCTCGTCCGGCTGGGATCGCGAGACTATGCGCAAATGCTGGGAGTTCCTCGACCTCACCAGTCGGAGTTTCTCGGCTGTCATAAAGGAGCTGGATGGCGACTTGGCAAGAACTGTGCGTGTGACTGTTTTTGAACGCCTTCTCTTACTGAACGTGCATCCGCGAATACAGATTTGCCTGTTTTATCTCGTACTGAGAGGGTTAGATACCATAGAGGATGACATGACGATTCCAGACGAAGTCAAGCAGCCTATCCTTCGCTCTTTCCACGAAAAGACAGTTACTCCTGGGTGGACCTTCAACGGGAATGGGCCAGATGAGAAGGACCGCCAACTCCTGGTCGAATACGATAACGTCACAGAGGAGATGAACCGTCTGAGCCCAGCGTACGCAGGCTCTCGTAAAGTTATAGTGAATGTCCCTGACTCGTCGCCTCAGCTCCCGCGATATCATCGTAGAATACTGCCGCAAGATGGAAACCGGCATGGCGGACTATGCGCACAAGGCGGCGACAACAGGATCGATCTATGTTGAAAAAATCGAGGAGTATGATCTCTATTGCCACTACGTCGCCGGCATTGTTGGCGAAGGCCTCTCCCGCCTCTTCTCTGCCTCGGGCAAGGAGCAGCCCTGGATCGGCGAGCAACTCGAGCTCTCAAACTCCATGGGGCTGATGCTCCAAAAGACGAACATCATCCGCGACTTCCGCGAGGACGTGGACCAAAAGCGGTTTTTCTGGCCGCGCGAAATCTGGGGTAAGAAGGAATACGGGGGGTTCACTGAAATGGCGCAGATGCATGCCCCTGGAAGGGAAAGGGAGGCACTCTGGGTTCTGTCAGGCATGGTCGTCGACGCCCTTCGCCATGCACCGGACTCCCTGGACTACCTCCGGCTTTTGAAAAACCAGACTGTGTTCAACTTCTGTGCGATCCCGCAGGTCATGGCCATGGCGACGTTGAACCTCGTGTTCATGAACCCAGAAGTGTTCAAGAGGAACATCAAAATTCGCAAAGCGGAGGCGGCAAAAGTGAGTTACATCAATCCTTGAGCTCTCCTCTCTTCTCGAGCTCAGTGCTGATGTCTTGACTGCAGCTTATCATGGGCGCATCTAATCCCCGCGACGTGGCGTACCTGTTCAGGGACTACGCCCGCATGATCCATAAGAAGGCATTGCCTACTGACCCGAACTTCATCCGGATATCAGTAGCTTGTGGCAAGGTGCGCGTTGTTTTTTGTTCCTGTTGTAAATTCATGTCTGGAACCGTCGGCCTATAGATTGAGCAATGGTGCGAGCAACAATATCCTTCCTTCGTCCAACTTTCGCAATCAGGCCACACCGGGGACCTCTCAAAGGCTTTCGACCCCTCCGACGCGCGGACACGCATTCAACAGCTCGAGGCCGTACGAGAAAAATACATGGCACTCGAGGCGAAAGGAATCGACCCGGCCAAGCTCGCAGAACAGGAGGCCGCCTCGAACAAGGAGGTGATGATGCTCGTCGGCACCATTTTTGTGATTGTGGTCGTCGCATGTTTGGGAATCGTGTATGTGACGGTGAAGATCGCGAACCGATTTGACCTTTGAGCTCGGCTGCTGCCTTTTTTGTTTGTTTTTTTTTTTCAATTTTGTATGTTACCAACCTTTCTTAAATGGTCGTGCACTTTTTCGGTTCTATCGTTTTACATGGACCCCGCCCTTCCATCAACGAACCCGGTTCCTCACTGCGGGGCGCTGATTGTTTTTCAGTGAGGAGATAGCAATACCAGGGAATTTATCGGAGGCTTGAACGTGAGTACATCAAAAGATTAGCATGAGGGAAGGCTGTACTGTATCTAACCACAGCTTGGGGAAGCTCTTCTTAAAGCGATCCTCGCCCTCAGCTGAGTACTGGAGCAGGCTTCCGAAGTGTTGTGCGAGCAGCCACAGGCAGCCGAGCCGGCACGGCGTGCAGGGACCAGTATCCCCTCGGGGGATGAGGCTCTCAATCAAAACCAACCAGCCTAGACTCGAGTAAAAATCACGTGAAATAGGGGCTGAACGATTTTTCTGCACGCAAAAAACCTTTCCAAGCGATTTATCTTGCTTAGTCATTGGCTCATTTGTGCTTTTTATTACAAGCCCCTGAAAATTTCCCCTCTTCCGATGGCTTCCCACATGCATCTACACACTTTTTGCTCAAAATTTAACGACACACTTTTTTTTCTTGGTATCTAAAACATATGTGTCGTTTCACTGCATCGACAGTGTGACTCAATAAGACCAGATTCGATCTTACCTGCAAAAGTGTCGGAGTTTCAATAAAAGCGTCATGTGTAGCTACTTAGCTGGATTTGGTTGAGATCCACCTTACTAAAAGTTTTTCACTCTGGTTTCCCCCCGGGGGAAACTTGTCCATATTGTCACCTTCACCGTAGGCGAACTAAGGGGTTCTATAAGAAAAATAAATATACAGAAACTGTCTCTAAGCTTGTGGCTTTATTTCTATAACTTCATTTTTTGGTTAAACGTCTTGGTTAACCTACAGTGCAGGTGACATTATGAATAAGTTTCCCCCGGGGGGAACCAGAGTGGAAAACTTTTAGTATCCCCCGAGCGGATACCGGTCCCTGCACGCCGTGTGGGGTATTAGGCCTCCCGGATCAACCATTTGACGCTCGCGTAGGCGCTGGAGCCGGGCCGGACAGATTCGACCGTCCTCTCGACCTTTCCCGCTCTTTCCTTCACTTACACCACAGCTACATTTCTTGCTCCATCGCCAGCTGGCCTGCTTTACGTTTCTTCTCTCCTTGTACGACACACAACACCTCTCTCAGTTTGTAAATCTACTGTACATCACATGTTACCTGTACCAGCCGGACGCCTCGTCCAACTTAGGATACTGCCTCGCGCACCGTCTGCCGCCGCTGCCGCCTTTCGGACGCCCATCGTTCCGATCTCTTGCCTCTCACCCTTAACTTTGACAAGAAAAACTCATCCACTACCTTTGAGCTTGTCTGGCATCAGAAGCTACGCTCAGGGTCCTAACTCCGGTGGTGGTGGCGGAGGCTTTCCTGGTTTCTCGTTCCAGCCTGCACATGGGAAAGGAGATGCCTTGAAAGAATATGTGAGTTGTAATCAAATGAATACGCTTTAAAAGCTTACCAACATTATTTTAGAGCGTAGATCTGACGGAGCTTGCGAAGAGTGGCAAGCTGGACCCCACAATTGGGCGAGACGAAGGTACGTCGTACATATAGATCGTTTACTATGCATCTAAAGATTCTGGGCGCAGAAATCCGTCGGACCATTCAAAGTTAGTACTTCACTACATTTTTTTTTAACTTGAAGTAAGCTCATGGGTGTTAGTTCTGTCTCGGCGAACCAAGTCAAACCCTGTCGTGAGTTACATTCAAACGAAACCTCCATGGGTACAAAGATGCTTACCCTTAATGCAGCTCATCGGACCTCCCGGTGTTGGAAAGACAGCAATATTGGAAGGACTGGCCAGTCGCATTGTAGCTAAGGAGGTTCCAGAGGTTGGTATGATGTTATTCAGCTCTCGAAGGCCCCTCCCTTCTCCCCCAGTCACGCCACCTCGTATCTAATGAACAGCAATGAACTAACTCGTTGTCTAGTCTTTGCAACATAAGCGCGTCCTCTCTATTGACCTTGCGGCTATTATGGCTGGGTCCGGTATCAGAGGGCAGTTTGAAGAAAAGTTTAAAGCTTTGATTCGTGACATTGAGGAAGAGGTAAAATATGTATTCTCATATTATTTTATTTTTGCATACTAAACAAATTTAGGCTGGAAACGTTATTTGCTTTATTGACGAGGTTCACACGCTCTTCAACCTCGGAAAGGCAGAGGGTAGCATCGATGCAGGACAAATGATAAAGCCGGCACTCGCTCGTGGGCTTCAGTTAGTCGGTGCTACCACACGTAGGTGCTTCGTACTTCACTATTTTGCCTTTGCTAAAAAGTTATAGCGGATGAGTATAGGAAGACTATAGGCAAGGACGCCGCCCTTGAACGGCGCTTCCAGCCAGTTACGATCTCGGAACCAACCGTCGCTTCGACTATCTCCATTCTACGTGGCCTCAAACCTCGTTATGAAGTTCATCACGGAGTCGAAATTTCTGATGCAGCTCTTGTCACAGGTATATCGATTTCTACTATCACTTAGATTACAATCTTATCAACGTTGTTCCCTCTAGCCGCAGTTTACAGTGCTCGATATATCTCAGACCGCTTTCTTCCTGACAAAGCAATCGATCTGCTCGACGAGGCTGCTTCTGCGCTTCGGCTTGCTCAAGAGAGCAAGCCCGAGCCCCTTGAAGCACTGGAACGCCAGATCATGACGCTAGAAATTGAGCGAGAAAGTCTGAAGAACGAAAGTGACGTATTCAGTGTCGAAAGAAGGGATGCTGTCGATGACGAACTCACAATGAAGAGAGAGGAGGCCAGAAAGCTCGAGGCTCTCTGGAGGGCAGGCAAGGACTCTAGTCCGTATATTATGAACCGGTTCTAACCTAGTATCCCTTAGAACGTGAGCGGCTTAATAGACTCAAGTCCGTGAAAGAGGAGTTAGAGAAGGCCAAATATGATCTCGAAGTCGCTCAACGCGAAGGAGACTACCTCCGCGCCTCACGATTGCGCTTCGAAACAATTCCTAACCTTGAGCGGCGTATTCCCAAGGAAGGTGATCAACCTTCCGAAAGCGCAGCATTTGAGGAAACGGGTATACTTCTGCATGAAAGGGTGACTTCGGAAGACATTGCACGAGTGGTGGCAAAAGCAACTGGCATTCCCGTGCAAAACTTGCTCAAAGGCGAACGGGACAAGCTCGTTCACGTGCGTGATTTGCCTTCGCTGCATACCTTACTGTGTCTGACAAGATAGATGTTTAGATGGACGAGACTCTCCGCAAACGAGTTGTCGGCCAGGACCACGTGATCGAAGCTGTAAGTGACTCCGTTCGTATCTCGCGCGCAGGGCTACAAGCGCCAAATCGGCCAGTCGCGTCATTTTTGTTCCTTGGTCCGACTGGAGTGGGCAAGGTTAGTTCCCTTAGTTCTCGAAAAAAGAGATGGAATCTGATTTTCGTTTTTTCTAGACTGAGCTATGCAAAGCGCTGGCCGGGTTCCTTTTCGATGATGAAAACCGAGGACTGATTACAATCAATATGTCCGAGGTAAAGAATCCTCGAACTAAGATTTTTCGGGTAGCTCATATCCTCAATCTATAGTTTCACGATCGGCATACTATCTCAAGGCTTATTGGCGCAGCCCCAGGTTATGTTGGCTTCGAGGAGGGCGGCCAGCTGACAGAAGCGGTCAGACGTAAACCCTATGGTGAGTAGCTTTAGTCGTTATGGAAGGAATGATTTTTTTATGTCGTAGCTGTCATTCTTTTGGACGAATTGGAAAAGGCACACAAGGTAAAGGCTTTTGCACTTAAACCTCCTAATGTCTTTGCTGATGATGAAATGAACGCAGGATGTTGCTATGATTTTGCTCCAAATACTTGACGAAGGGAGCATAACAGACAGTCAAGGCAGAAAAGTGAACTTCAAGAATACCATCATATGCTTGACTAGCAATATCGGTTTGTACTATTTTAGCTTCGTGGAGTCAGTTTTCCCATGTTTTAATAGGAAGCGATATTCTTGCACACAAGTCCGCCTCAGATGCGAACGGTCGAGTGAACGAAGAGGCTCGGGCTGAAGTTCTCCAGCGAGTCAGTGAAATCTTCCCACCCGAACTACTGAACCGCTTGGATTCCATGCTCGTCTTCAATAAACTCTCGCATGAGTCTATCATGCAAGTTGTCAGCCTTCGTTTAGACGAGGTTGCCGAGCGGCTCAAAGATAGGCACGTCAAACTCGACGTGGATGAGGCTGCTCGTGAATTGCTTGCAAAGGAAGGATACTCGGATACGTACGGTGCCCGTGCGATTGCCCGTGTCGTTCGTACGAAGGTGTTGTTCCCACTTGCTCAAAAATTACTTCGTGGCACTATTCGGTAAGTCTTTCCCATGTTTGTTTTGGCTGGTTGCTCATTTTTGTTGCAGTGACGGGGACACTATCATCATCCGTGCCCAGGGCGGCGAGCTTGTGATTCAGGATAACCACCCCGCTGATGCTTCTGCCAACTCATCTTCAAGTGAAAATCTTGCAGCAGATATTGAATGATGCGCTATCCTATCGGCTTTAATGTATCCTCAATTCAATGTACATCCCCATTCATGCAGAAAAGCTATTGTAGGCATAAGTTTAAATTGTAGGCACAGAAAGTATTGCATATCCTAACATATGAATGTTCTCAAATAGCCGAAGTAACGGGTCGTGACTGAAGGTTTCTCGAGTTGTGATTTCCACCAGGGGTCCTACACTCATTCATCTGAGGAGGCCCAAATGAGTTGGACCCATGTCGAGAAGCACCTCGCCCACCACGCCCACCGCGCCGGCTTGGTTTGTCACGAACATGACCTGTTCCATCTTCTGATGGCCGCATAAGACCAGTCGGTGATTCGCCTAAGGGATGTCCAGGAAGCCTTTCTTCTGAATGCTTTGGTCTTGCATCGGCTGGCTTTGGCTTGGGAGCCTTGCCTTTTCTAGGTTTACGCTCGCTCTTCGGCGAACTCGACGATGCTATCGCCGCTGCCTCAGCCTGAGATTCGAGACGTACACGCTCTTCTTCGTTAGCCCACCACTTCAGGAAGTCGGCCTCGGCTTGACGGGCGCGTTCTTCTTCTTGAATCTCGATGAGTGACCGCTTGTCCTTTTCGGGAACCATTGTTTGCTGTATCTGCATAGCTTGGATCTCAGCAAATGATTGCGCGGGTGCAGCAGTAACTGGTGCTGATAATGCTTGCATTGGTACAGGTGACCACGCCTTTGTAGAGCCAGCACTGAAAATTCAATTAGTAGCCAGCGTTTGGTTGACTTCTTTCGGCTTACGTAGTGCGCCGTTGTTGCGGACTATCCAGTTTTGAGGATGAGGGGAAGCGTGAAGGTGTTATTACAGGACCGAGGCTCGAAGGCTGAGGGCCCGACTTCGATTGTGTTGAAGGCTGGCGTGGATGTGGAACCGCAGGACCAGCTTGCGCGCGTACGGGCGGTGTTTCAGGTTGAGATAGCCGTTTTAGCGACCCAAACAACTCAGGTGAAGGCACTTCTTGAGAAGGCGTTGGGATCTTCCACGGTGATGCGCCTGCAACTCGCGGAGAAGTACCAGAATCGCTCAACAATGGCGTCGTCTGCGAGGGTGCTCTCCTCCATTCACGTTGTGCAGACTTTGGAGTTGATGGCAATCGGGGAGAGCTGCCAAGAGCTGCGCGAGTCTCATTGACACGTGAGCCCTCTGCTTCAGCCATAATAGACTTGAGGTCCGCCCTGTGATACTGTTAGAATTGGGATTAGCAAATATTGTATAGATAGTCCTACTTGACTGATCCGCCAGCAACTTTCCAGGTTGCACCTGATAAATTACATTTTGGAGGCGAGGTCCCTGGGGTCTGGAGCGTTTCGTCCATGGTAAACACAGAATCATCTCCAAAATTCGAAGATGAAACACGGTTAACGGGGATGTCTGGGCGAATTGAGGTGACAGTGACCGCCTTTGGTGCCTGCTTCCTTGGTGTCGGTGGCGACAGTCTAGGACCGTCTCTAAGGGCGCCTTGTCGCGGGGTGGGTACAATAGGACGAGGAATATCTTGCATGGAAAGCCATGTCTCGAACTTGTCAAAGGCAGTATCGTATAACTTTGTTGAGCGTGTGACCGGTGCCTTATCGAGCTGTCGCTTGCGGATGAACTTGGCCAACTCTTTTACATTCTCTTGCGACAGGTCTTCTAAGAAACGACCCTCGAGCAGAGCTTCAAGGTTCACCGCCATATATTCTTGAGCCTTGTTAACCAATGGCCATGAATGGAGATAGCTTGCTTCCGATAGGATGTGAGAGGTGTTGTGAATAGTGATGTGCCGCATAATAGCCCTTGAGCACAAAAGCATTAGCTGCTCGAGGTGGAGCTCGTTCTGGAAACATGACATTAGCGGCGAGTCCTAAGATAAACAAAATATACCGACAGCTGCGCCCTTAATCTCAAACATCAGTTCCAAGTATTCATCCACGTTGTTTGCAAGGTTGACAGCATCAAACATCTTTTCTCCCTCCCCGCAGCACACGAAGCGGAGTACATATTCCATAGAATGCCAACGGAGATGCCTAAGATCGACCGTAATCGTGCGCTCGGGTGTCCAGCGGTTGACCGTCCAAACGGGTTCATCAAACATTGCAGCGAAGAAGGCAGATCGGGCTCGCAGAATCGTAGAGTGCGTCGATATCTGTTTGTCAGCAAGCTGGAGAATGACATCAGGTACAAGTGGGCCACTGGGGCCATCCTGTGCGGATGTGAAGAGGCCCAGGGCATCCCTACGCAGAGAGGGTTCTGGATCACGCTTCGAATGGGGCTCTAATGCAGTTATCAGGAGTGGAAGCTCAAACGTGTGTGCGAGCAGTTTCAGCTGGTCCTTGATAACGGCCGGGATGATGCCAAGTTCGTTGAGCCTGCTCTGCAGTGAAGCCCAAACACGCCGGTCCCAGATGGCAGGAAGCTCGTCGGAGTAAAGGTAGACACAAAGAATGAGTACTGAGATGGAATGGGTGTTTCCAAAAACCAAGACAGGTAAGTGATGTGCCGTTGGAGCTTCTAGACGAACTAAAGTCGCAAATGACTTTTCGTTGCGTCCCCGTAAAACCTGGAGTAGGGCGTTGCAACGTGCCGCGAGTATGAGCCGATGTGCGGGAAACGTGAATCCGTCTGCAGCTTTAACGAGTAGATCGGCACCATGGGCAAGCCGTGCAGGGTCAAAAAGCTCAAACGCCTCCGATTCTTCTCTTCCTCGCTTTGCACGGGAAAGAATATTGCAGAGGCGACGAAGCAACCGGACATCATTTTGGATAGCGCTTTCCTCGTTTTCCTCTTCGGCGTCCACGTCAAGTGGATCAATTTGGTCTCCAGCACCGGGCGATGCACCTGGATCCTCGTTCTGAGGCAGACGAAGATAAGGTTGGATTTCTGCGATATCCTCTCCAAACGAGCGTCCGGTGATTTCGATGGGCTCAGGTACGTGCTCCACTCGCAGCGCAGCATATGCGCCTGCGCCATTCGCGCTGACCGCTCCTATGCGCTGCAGGAATGGAATGCGCGTGAAGCGAAACGCCTTGCCGACGCTCGCGCTTCCTTTCGGCGCACGCACGCGTACGTACACATGCCCGCTCTCCGTGCAAACCGCAAGCGCGCCATCTGATCCGAGCGCGACGTCACGCACTGCACTAAACTGACGACGGAGTGCCCAAACCCGTTGAGGCTTGATAGCGGGGCCCTGTGTAGCCATCACAGATTGCGATGGTGGCACGAATGTGAACACCTCTCCGCCAAAGGAAAGTGCGGCAATGGTAGCATCACACGAAGTGACCTTCGCAATTTTAACAGGCTTTGGGTGGTATAATTTGACTTCTGCAGGAAACGTTTGCGGCGGAAAACTTGGACAAGTTTAGCTTTACATGTAGGTTCGTTGGTGATATGTCACTTACGTAACTTTCGTGTGACGATTGTTCCAGAAGCAGATTACCTCGTGCGTCTCAACGAGACAGACCATGGAGGTATCCGTTAACGCGACATCAATGACCGATTGAGATATTTTGGGTACCAGACGAGGGAGAACTTGTACTGGCTGAGCGGCGCTATCGTATCCTTGTGAATAGTTAGCATATATCGAATGACTAATGATTTTATGATGACAAATAGCCCACCTAGTTGTCCAGAGTTGGTCCCCCAGGTAAATAGTTGGCTATCTGTCCAGCACGCGGAAGCGGTCTTACAAGCTGCTACGCCTCGTACGGTTTCCTTCTTTAGTGGGCCTACAATGCGCTTTGGGACAATCTGAATCTCCTCCGTGCTTGAAGTCGCATTGGAAGTGAGCGGTTCGAACACATATCCCAGTTGCGAAAATCGGTTGAGACCCCATGAATACACTTCTCCGTTCTGCGTGAGTGCGAGGGAGTGATCTTGGCCTAGCGCAACAGAAGATATCTTGTTGGGTAAGACGGCGAACGGAGAAAGGCTATATTGTGTATGACTACTAGGACCAAGCCTGTTCAAAGTGTCACCTTAATTCCAAAGCGGGTTTACCGAGCTACACACCTGCCGCCACTGCCAAAGCCACACAAGCGAAGATTTCTAGATTTTTCGTCTGTCACAGCAACTGATGATTGCCAGTGTCAGATGTTGGAAATTATTAGCAGATCAACAAGCCTACCAGTGTGAAGTTTCGACATCGAAATATTGTAGAATTTGACGGGAGTAAGCTTTTCATGTAATGAAGTGAACGTCACATTCGTGTCTTCTCCATCGCGACGTATAGTAATCTGCTCAGGGAATGCACGGTCATTTCCGTCACCAACTCCAAGGGTAGCATTTCTGAATAAATAAAAAATAAGTATGTACAACTGAAGCTCAACCATTGAGGCGCACCTGTTCGCACCCCACGTAAAGAGGTTCTGAGGCGTCGGCTTTCCTAGCGTCGCTGTTGGTTTTGTTCCTTCGACAGTAGCATTGTATAGGTCAAACGCCGTATATCCCTCGAAGTCCTTCAACGAGGTGTCAATGTCGGCCCGTTGGAGCAGCAAGATGCTGGTAGTTTACTCCGTGAGTCGACGAAAGTCAGACAGCTTGAGAAGGTAACTCACGCTGCTGCTATGTGGCCGTTGTAAAGGGCTCTGTGGAGAGGCGTCCAATAGCTTTCGAGGTCCTGGAGGTTGACGTTGATCGCGGGGTGCGCGAGTAGCATCCGCACGTATTCGGTCGCTGAAGGCTCAGTCGACGCGCATGCAAGGTGCAAGACGGTCCTCCCCAACCAATCACGCGCGTTCACCTCAGTGGCGGCGCCCGAGGGCGCGCTGCGCGATACAGCGTTCGCCGCCTTCCCAGCAGAGGTGGCCGGTTGACTACCAGGTGGCCCGGCGCCTCGGGAGAGGCCATCCAGCGCTCGCTGGAAGGCCTGCTGATTGCGGAGGGCGAAATGGGCATGAAGTGCGCTCATACGAGAGGGAAAGCTCTCGGACGGCGACCAGACGAGCGCGTAGTGGCTCGATGGGGTCACGCGTGTCCGAGGGTCTGGCCGATGTGCTCGATGGTGAGCACTCAGAAACCAGACGAGGAGGTCGGCGCAAGTGAGCCGAGCTTGGTGATAAAAAGGGAGATGAAGTTGGGTCGACGCAAAGACGAAGTCTTCAGAGAGTGTGGACCAAGCTTGTTGAACGTTGAACACGTCGAACGTGCGATAACGGAGTCAGCGTTTGGGGGAGAACTCAAGCGATCTCGGAACCCAGTCACCCGCCGCCCGGAACCTGAATCGGCCCCGCCCACGCTCTCGTTCACCCGCCTTAAGTTTGGCCACCCACAAACACACAAAAATTGGCAGCTTCAACAGACGCCTATCTTTCAGAAAATGGCCTCGAACTAACCACAAACCTCATCTCCCGTGCTTGTTATCAACCAACAGTTGTGACACTAATAAGGGGCAGGATCATGACGTCATGCGGGAGTTATTATGTTTACGCGAATAAGAGGAATCGAAAAAAGGCCCAGAAATCGGAAATCTGAACTTCGTACAACGAAAAAAAGGGGAACCTAGCCTCAGAAAGCATACCGCACGTTTCTAGTTTCTCTGTCAGCAAGTGCAAGCTCAATATTTTCCTCCGGACCCTCCTTAGACAGTGTGGTTGAGAGTTGAAACCCCTTATCCGTGTTCTGGTGAAGCTTGCTGTCAGCTATGTTGATGATCACATCACTGCTAATAGTTCTTGCAAAGTTGGGCACTGTTGCGCGGCTCGTTCGTGGGAAAGAGCTTGATGGTCGCGATATGCTGGTACCGCCTGGTACGCTGACTTCACGAGTGAGTCCGATTCGCGCGGTGATCAAGCACTGAGAAATGCCCTACAGCGATGAACTTGAGTATTTAAAAACATCCAAGACGGGGCGTTTCACTTACAAAGAAAATGGGAATAATGCAGAGCATAACGTAGCCGATGTCGTAATTTGTCTAGTCGTCTCTTAGCACTGGTCTCGGCATTGACCGTGTTGGGACGAAACTCACGGTGACATGTCCTGCTGGAGCTAATGAGGATATCTCATATATAAGAAGTCCTACCCAGGTTACCAGCGCAGACTCGACGATTGCGCGAAAAACGGTGCTATAGCGACCCAACGAGCTCAACACAAGAGTACTTGCACTCTTGTTGGCGATGTAGCTAGTGAAAATGTCAGGAATTCACGAGCAGCTCTATTGGTAGAGAGTTGGGCACGAACAAGACGCGGGCGATGATGGAGGTTGTGAGCATCGTGTTGAGGGCGAACATGAACCAGCCCCAGGCGACAGTAATGTTGAGCGTAGCCTTGAGCAACCTTTCTTCGTAAAAGTCTTTATTATGATAAATTGCGAGGTGCTGCATATCCGCCGAAAGACAGAGCACTATGAGCAGAGTAAAATGTCTTTTAAGGCTGCTTAAATACGTGTAGTTTCTATACACTCACGAGCATTTAGAACAACTGCAACTCCAGGTACGTAGAGAGCCCACTTTCGCTGACAGTATATGATGTAGAAGCGCCACACAAGAAGACCATCCGATAGTAGGCCCTGTAAGATAAAGTCAGTGTTTTACGTATACGCTTTAACACTCAACCTACAGCAAATGTTGTGGTTACACTATCAGGCGAAGGTTTGAGCTAAATTGCGAGTTGAACAATGAAAAGGATTACGTACTTCCCCACGACGGTCAATGGAATCGACCATTTGTATTGTTCATTATCTGGCGTTGGTGAAACGCGTGCACGAGAGAACTCGAGTGAACGAACGACAAAATGCGCTGTCAGGTCGAGGAACCTATGTGCTGTCAGTCGCAATCAGCTAGACGATATGCGTAACGCACAACAAACACGTCACAATCCTAAGCCCTCTTGAGGCGGCCGAACCACCGTTTCTGTATGTCGACCAAAGGGCAAGAATAAATAACACAAAGTAAATTCCTCCGCAGAGTTGGCCACAGGAACTTCATATATTAATTTTTTTTTCAATGACTCACCATAGAGCCCTGACAGAGCGGCAAGAATGATAGCGGTGGTCTCCAAGTACAGGGTTTCCTTTGCCATGGCCGTCTGTAGTTTCGACTTCTTCAGCCGTATCTATGACAAGGTGGGACAAAAGGAAGTCAGGGCTCCTCCTACCCCGGTGGAAATGGTTTTGTATTTGGAGCCGCTAGCTGACTGCGGCCGTGGCCAGTGAGAGCACTGAGAACGAGATCATGGATGATGCGGACAAGTCCCGGAAGGGCTCGGGTCCGCATTTAATAGACCCTGTGGATGGAAACTATCCAAGGAAGCTTGTGCTTGTACTTCTGAATAGCCCTTCCATCATGAAAGGGGGATGCCAAAGGAGCACTGAGCCTTGGCCTCACTAGGCCTCATTTGTTCGCGATAAGGGAGGCAAAGTGGAGTTGTGCTTCCTCAGAGCGCATTATGCCCGTCGGAAGAAGCCGACAAAGTATAGTATTGCGAACCCAACCATGTGCCTTGCAAGCTGGAAAGAACTTACAATCGAAAGCAGACGTCTTCCTCCCCGCCGCACAACAATTTAGGTGGTAAGGTTTTGCTTCGTCGTATACATTTGGCAGCTCACGTCGAATACAAGGGCCATCAACAAGAAAATGAAGGATCAGTGCCCTGAAACGTTCGAATCGAGCGAATTTTGATGCTAATTGGATTCTGAGCTAGCTCGAATAGCCAACTCAATGGACTAAGCTCTATCTCAGATCTGTTTTCTGGTAGAATTAGAGTTTCGGGTAGCTATCGCTAGTATGTTGCAGTGACCACTACAAACATTGTTTTGTTTTGTTTTTTGGAAAAGTTAGCTTCATGTTTGGGAGAGCGTTTTGTGACGCACCCATGCTCAAAAAGCCTTGTAGTTCTATTTTGCACTGTGAGAGGTTATAGACAATACGTCATTAATGTCACATCAAGGCACGTTTGTGTCTGCGTTTGACATTCGAGTCAACTCCGATCACGTACCTGAATTTTGGGACCATTCAAGATAAGCATATCACCGTGAAGGAGTATGATGCGAACGAAACTAGGTGATGTAAAGTGTCTAGGCGGAGCTTCTTCGTTCTGCAACAAAATTGGATTTCCGGAATCAGAGGACAAGTGGTACGGGCTGGAGTTGCGGAACTTTGTGGTACGTTCCGTCGTATTTGTGTCGAAGGGTGTGATTGTAACAGCAGCGCGAGATCCCAGGCAAAACAGAATGCTTGGCTTAACCTCATCTTGACTATGATGCTAAATCCATAGAATGAATTGAAACCCGTGGCTCATGAAGTGGGAGTACTGACCTCAAATATCAAATCATGTTTGCCAGAGGTCATGATTATTTTAAGCAAAGAGACAAACATGCTCGATTTACGGCCGTACGTTCGTCCTTCGTGAACCATTAGGCTACGGCACTGAAAGATGGCGTTTGGCATGTAAGCAAAAACAGACGCATTTGCGCCTCTTTCGTCTGGAAGTCGCAAAGCGTAACTCCATATAAGATCTTGTACTGACAATCAGATGTATATCGCCTGGATTTGTATATGGGGGCGGACCTTTTCCTTGTCTATTCAATGGACACTCTCTTTGAATAGACTCAAATAGCTCTGATGCCTCGCGTTGAAGCGGCCCATGGTTTCCAGTGGAGACATGTGTTACAGTATACCAACGTGAGCTATAATCAAAGGCTACCATTCCATCATTAAACATCGAGTCTGTTTGACTGATACCGGCGGACAGTAATGGCAGCGGTCTCTCAAACCTCAACCGTTCTTTGTCTTCAGTTCGAGCGTGCAACGCTGATATGGCTATAAGAAGAGGCTCTGGGCGAGTAACCTGCAAAATTATGTATACATAAAAGTTGGTCACGAGAATAAGAGCTTTACCTTGCAACAGGCGCATTCTTCAGCTTTGAGGCTTTTTCGAATATTAATCATACCACAGCTATCACAATGCCATCCCCTCCAGCGCATCTCAAGTGTTCGCGCGGCTCTTTCAGGCGAAAAGATATAAGACGGCAGCTGCTGTCCGGTAATAGGACGATCAGTCTGATCGTTTTCAATCTCAACATATGGATTCGTCTTGTTCTTGATTTCCTACGTTATGTGAGTGGCCTTTTTTAAGCTCCGGGCGAACATCACTACATACCGACATTGATGCAGCTTTCCACCAAGGATATTCTTCGACCCATTGAAGAGTGGGCATAAAGCTTTCGCCGCCAGGCGTCCAGCTCAAATAGAAGGACCACCGCACGCGGCCATTCGAAGGGGGGTTCTTCGACTTTGCATCGGTAGAGGAAGGGAGAGACACAGTAACGTGCTCGGCCTATGAACGAGTATAAGCTGCTGTCTTGTCAACGCTCAGTTCAAAGTCACCTCAAAATGGGTTAGCGTAAAGAACCCGAGAAATATCTGCCGGGATACGTGATCTTCTTGTGATGCAACCAGTTTGGAGTCACAAGAGGTAATTACAAGCACCGGAAGCCCTCGCTTATATGCATTAGAAAGGACCGCGACCTCCTTCGGACTACGGTGAACATATGAAGATAATGAGTCATGCTTCAAACTATACTCACTAAGAAACTACTTCCAAGCAGCTACTACTGATGTCATTCGTGGAAATAGGAGACACGTCTGATGATCCAGCTTTCTTTGCCTTTATTTGCTTCACTGAAAAGTCCTGCATCCTATCAATACCACAGTCAGAAAGTCAAATCGAACTAGAGAGGCAAAGGTTAAGCAAACATCTGGCATGCTAACATCTCGTCATTAACCCAACGGGCGAAAATATATGAAGTGTCCGGATTTCCAACAAGCAGAACAGGATTATTAACATGAGCAGTTGGTGCACAAACTCCATTCACTGTTTCAAGTAACTCCACATAGACTTCTGTTAACTCCGCGAGGGTCTGATTTGGTCAGAAAAGGTGAGTGCTTGTGCTGCCTAAAATTCCAAAAATACAAACAGCGGCCCATATACGAGGAGAGCCTTCTGCTACTTTGAAGGTGTCAGATGTTGGTATATTGTCAGACAATGGCTGTTCCGATGCAAGCTTAGGTCGCCAAGTAGTTTTGGACGGGCTAGCGCCACTAGCGCTGTTCTGGGCGGTAGGATCCACCAATATTTCTTCCGAGAGCATTCAAAGTGCTTTTGGGTATTAGACGATGAGCTCAGGTTAGGAGGAGATGGTGGTAGAAGCCCAAGAAAGGAGACTGGCAAGGCCGAACAAGCCGAGGGAAAGCGATGGTGCTCGGCTGAACTGAATTCACCAACCTCGCCGTCCTTCACAACGTTCATGGCCTTGTATTCGTTGAGAAATTAGCTCCGCTCCAGCCGCCTTCCCTGCTCGCGGCGTCTCTATTCTGATACCTGGCCCCATCCCTATAGCCCATCTAGTCAACTCGGCTCTTAAGAAAAGGTCTATTTGAGTTGACTGTATACATGTTATCCAATATGAACAAGGCGTAAAGGCACCAAATACCTCAAGCACGAGTCAGAGAGCGGCCTATCTAGGTTAGTCTCTTTACATAAGCGATGCGTATCTGGTGCCGCCTGAGAAGCTCATATCCGATTTCAACGTAGTCAAGTTTGGATTATCTTTCAACAAAAAGAAAGTTGAAGCTTAGATTGCGAGGTTTAGGTTCGAGAGAATTGAAATGTTCGTGGGTTTCTGAGACGCTTAGAGGCCGACGAAGTCGGAAGCAGGTGCCCGTCTCCCGAGGTTGGATTCGTTACCCGGCCTCGCCGACGCTCTCAGCCTCCTCCTGCCGCACCATGACCGACGACGTGGACAACACAGCTAGCTCCAAACCCGCCTGGGGACGCGGTAAGCCGAACCACTCAATCATGCAACTCTTCTGCATCTGATCACCAAACTCTCACATCACAGTTCTCATCTGCGGTGGGACAGATTGGTGGGTTCATGTTCCCGGGGCGACGCATCATGCGCGTCGCCAGCTTAGGCCGCCACCAATACTCACGTCTCGGGTTTTTTTAGGCCCCGTTTAGGACGAAAAGAAAAGGTTCGGCCGGAAGACGCGCCCCCGTACGTTCAAACCGCGCAAATACGGCGAGACTGCCACTGACACTGAGTCGGGCTACTGTAGAGCACCGGACCTCCTGGAACCACACATACTCCGCTCCTTGGTGAATGTCAAGGTCGCTTCAATTCATACGTCCTGCGCTGGTTGTCACTTTGTTGCCATTTCCGAAGACGGCGTCGCATACATTTTCGGCCGTAACACGTCAAGCGCCCTAGGCGTATCTACAAAGGTACGCGATTCAGTCTCTGAAAACGCGCCGCTTCGCGTGCGCGCACCCGCGTTGCCTGGTGGCCGCCAAGGGACTACGATTGTACATGCCGCATGCGGACGGAGTCACACCCTTCTTGTTGGAAGCGAGGGCCAAGTTTGGACGGCCGGAGCCAACCAGTTTGGCCAGGTAAGTTGCACGTGCTTTTGAATGGGTTCGTTGCAAATGAATTTGTAGTGCGGCCACCCGCCATGCGGGGAAGTTACATCATTCAAGCCAATACGCGGTCCTTGGTCAGAGGCCGGAGAACGTCCTATCAAGGTCTCAGCAGGGTTGACCTTCTCTCTTGTTTTGACTGATGGCGGTCAACGTGAGTTCCTTCCCGTACTTCTGTTGAATTATGTTCACGAATTACGTTAGTATACGCATTTGGCAGCGGAGAAAAAGGTCAACTCGGAAATGGTCGCACGGGCGAGCATATCGTTTCTGCGGGAAAGACTGGCTATGATGTCAAAGATGAGCCTGGTACGTGTTTTTATTGACTGCACCGAGGTCTACTCTTGACGAATTTGGGGAGCAGTTCTTGTCAAAGGGCTTGAAGGCAAGAAGATTGTCGAAATATCTAGCGGACAGCAACACAGCATCGCATTAGATGACAAAGGGTAAGCTAGCTCCACGTTTCTGTTCCTTTTCGTTCTTCTTAATCTGACTGGCTCCCGAATAATTTTAGTTTCGTTTATGTCTGGGGGTACAATGGATATTGCCGACTTGGTCTTGGTAACCAACAGGACATTCTTCTGCCGAAGCTCCATCCCAGCGTATGTCTAGAATGCATTCAAGTCGCACTTGTCTATGCTTATCTTTTATCAGTTTGCTGGCCCAAAAGAAGTCATGATGGGTGCTCATGTTATTGCTGGGCCAACTTGCTCGGTCGTTATTGACAGGCAAGGGATGTACTGGCTTGCAGGAAAGGTTAACTCAATATCCATAAGTGTGATGACATTCTCTCACAAGTAGTACCTTATGACAGTGGAAGAATTCCGGAGATGGCTCGGCGGGTCAGCCGTACTCTAACTTCCGGTACCTCCAGGACATTCAGTAAGTGTCACTGGATTGCGTGGACTATATCGCTGAAACGCACTACAGAACATGCAAAATGACGCATGCGTCGTGCGGTGGTGTGACCCTTTTTGCGCTTGCGGCAGAGGAAGGAGGTACAATGACTATTGCATGGGGACAAAATGCCGGTAATGGTAAGGTATACTCTCTTTTAAGACGACCCGACTGGTTCTTATCCCTCCCCTAAGGTGAACTTGGGCTGGGCGCCGACAAGCCCAAAAGCGCCACAAAGCCGCAGCAAAACGAACCTTTAGCAGGTATCGACGTATTTGAGTGAGTGCGCCTCCGACGTTTTTCTCTTGCGTAAATTGATATTCTACAGTGTTGCTGCTGGGCAAAATACAACCCTCTTCTTGGTCAGGTCGAATGAAAAATTCTCTGACCTTCCCCGGCACCCGGAAGAGCTTGAAGATGTGCCCGATGCATGTGAAGCCTGTGGTGACGACGACGATGCCAAGTCGCCGCTACTCGAATGTGACAAGGTAAGCCACCGACAAGATTGAGTACGTCATCGAGTCGACTCATGAAATGCGCGTGTGTAGTGTGACCACCCGTATCATCTGGCATGTTTAACACCAGCGTTGACCGAGGTACCCGAGGGCGAATGGTTCTGTCCCTCGTGCGCCGACTCACCTGGCGGGCCCGTGCCTGGAGTGCCTGGCATTGAGTCTGAGGCAGATGATGAGGAGATGGACGACGGGGATGGGAAAAAACGCAAGGCACCTCGTGACGGGCGCGATGGAGGTGAGTATCGATGGCGTGCTCTTTGTCCGCGGCTGATAATTGTGGGTTCTAGGCGCCAAGCGAAAAAGATAGAGTCATTAATTGTAGCGCTCAATGTCAGCATTTTCCTCACGTACTGACCGCACATGGACGCATACCATAGCACACGGCTTTGTTGCATACACAATCATGTCTGTTTGTCTGTTTCGGTTACATTTTCGCTTCACTTCCAGGCTGAATGTAGACCATGCTAATCGTCAATGCTTTCTCGAGACCATGTTGACAGGTGGGATATATGATCTGCGAACGACCGTCTGTTTTGATCTCGTGACCACTCAATTGTGCCCACCCCCCCCCCATTTCGAACTTGGCAGTAAGGGAGAAGTGCGTTATAATAAGGAGTGCTTATCGTAGTGTAATGCACGCCTGTACCATGCGGTAGTGCGAGGGATGCCTCAGGTGGCCATGCGACCGAGAATTCGATTTGGCCGTTCGTACGGTGGACGTCACGCTGACCTTTGGCTTGGCAGAGCGGCTTCTCGCTTCGGACTGGGCGTCTGAGTGCTTCTTCGCCCGGCTCTGTCGACATCGAAGCCTTCTCTGCAAACCTCCTCGGCCTGAACTTCGTATCTGAAACGCTATGCTCCGTCCATCCTGCCTCGCTTCCACTCTGCTCGAGCATGTGCTGTCGCCGACCTCCATCTGAGTGGACCCACCAGGGCTGAGTATGCAACGGCCCGCATCTCGTGTTTTTGGGGCCACCCGTTCAACGGATTCGCATGCGCAGCATGGTACCACCGCCATCGTGGTGCTTCCCTCGGACAAACTACGAACGAATAAATACGAGCCATGACCGCCCCCCCCCTCAACGTTCTGACGAAGCGCCAGCTCTTTCCAAGCCAGCTCTTTCTCCTCTTCGTTCGGCCTAGTCACTCACCCCCCCTCGGCCACCATGCGCTTCTCCCTCTCTGCCGCCGCCGTCCTCGCTGCCTGCCTCATCGGCCAGGCCTTCGCCATCCCCGCACCCTCGTTGAGCGACTTTGCAGCTAAGAAGAGCGAAGGCCTCCGTCTCCTCACTTTCTCCGAGGATTCAGCCCCCGTATGGAAGACCGAGGCAGAGAAGCTTGAGCTCATGAAGCAGGAAGTTCGCTTCGTGAGTGTAGCCCAATACTACTGCATAGGGCCGCCTACCAGACAGCTTTCGCCTAATGCGCCGTTCACTAGTTCGACATCACTGACGTCTACGAGCAAGACCAAATCGCAGAGGCTACCCGTGGCAAGGCTAAGGCGTTGAAGGCGACTTGTATGTGCCATTCTTTATGTATTGTCGACTAGTACTTGCTGAACCAAATTTGACTTGGAATTGGCAGACCCTTCGCCTTCACACCAAACCGCGGTCAACTCGCTCATCGCCAAACTCAGCACCTCGAACATGCAGTCCGACCTCGCCACCCTGACTGCGTACAACAACCGGTACTACAAGAGTACTACCGGCGCTCAGGCAGCCACGTGGATCCAGACTACGCTCAAGAACATCGCTTCCTCTGCAGGCCGCACCGACATCACCGTCTCCGCCTTCTCGCACTCGTGGGCGCAGTCCTCCACCATCGCGCGCATCCCAGGCTCCTCCAGCACCGGTGCGGTCACCATTCTCGGTGGACACATGGACTCCATCAACTTGAGCTCGCCGACCAACGGCCGTGCTCCAGGCGCTGATGACGACGGCACCGGTACCGTAAACGTAAGCGTCGAACGCCCTCCCATCCTTTTTTTGCCCAACCGATAACTTATTAACTCTCCCTTGCAGCTCATCGAGGTCTTCCGCGTCCTCGTCTCCAGCGGTTACAAGCCTACCACCCCTCTGGAGTTCCACTTCTACTCCGGTGAGGAGGGCGGCCTGCTCGGCTCGCAGGCTATCGCCTCGTCATACTACTCCAAGGGCACCTCCGTCAAGGCGATGCTCCAACTCGACATGACGGGCTACTTCAAGCCCGGCACAGCCGAGGTCATCGCCCTCATGACGGACAACGTGGACGCCGGCCTCACGACCTTTGTCAAGTCGCTCGTCACCTCGTATGCGAAGATCCCGTACGCGACCGACAAGTGCGGCTACGGCTGCTCCGACCACGCCAGCTGGAACAAGTACGGCTACCCTTCGGCGATCCCCTTCGAGGCGCTCTTCACCCCCGGCAACGACAACCCCAAGATCCACTCCAGCGGCGACACCACTTCAGTGTCCGGATTCTCGTGGTCTCACTCGCTCGAATTCACAAAAGTGGCGCTCGGGTTTGCTTATGAGCTTACGGTATAAGTTAAATTATAAAACATGTATATCCTCTTGTATTTTATCTAAATGGAATTTTTGATCAACCATTATTCTTTATTTTTTTGAGCTACAGGACTGATATTCCGCCACCTTCAAAAGTCTGCTGGCAATGCTTTTCCCATATCCGAAACTTGACGCTCTGAGTAGATGAACCAGAGCGCTTCACTTCGATAGATTTTAGGAGTGCAACGAATAACAGATATGGCATTGAACAAAAATCACGTCTCTAACGCATGTCAAGTAGAAATGAATCCAATACAAAAGATCTAGGCGAGGTATCCAACGTACATCACAAAAAAGTCCTACACATAAAAACAAAGCGACTAAATTGCGGCATTGACACCGACATGAATGATCCTATAGTGACTGTCAGTTGTGGATGAGCAAGAACATAGCAAAGACACTCACTCATCAGCCGAGCTGAGCCAATTTTTGGTTTCCGGGAACATGGCCGCGAGGTGGCGGTATATGCTCTCGATGAGAATACTCCTAATCCAATCGAGGCCGGAAGCAAAGACGCCAAATCTTTCAGTAGGCCTGCTAACGACGTGGTAGTGGGGCACGATGTGCGTAGTTGTCTGTGCCCATTCCCGAATCTTCGCGGTTGTGTACTCCGCGTTTTCTGGGTCCTCGCGAGTCTCGATGGCGATGATTCGCTGGACGATGGCATCAACCTTGACGTCAAAGTCGTCGCGGAAACCGAGGTAATACGAAGCAGCGTAGAAACCTTGTAAGAAGGAGAGCATCAGCATTCAACCCTTGTCGATAGAAGGAAAAGTGAAAAATGCTCACCTTCTACTGCGTTCACTTTGTTGACTACGTAGCGGTCTTCGGCAGGAACTCGGGCGACAGGAAGTATCCGGACAGAAAGGAAGATCTAAACGAGAGATATGAGCTACGTGTTGTGAAGGAATTAAAACACTTGGGAATACTCACAACTACACGAGGAAGTGAAGGCCACTGTCTAATAAAACCTATACAAACACTTTTAGTCAACGTCCGTATCCGATCTGTCGTAAAATATACTCACCAACAAAGGAATGAGGAACACCAGATCCAGAAGAGAGCTTGTGGAAGATGGCACACGAGTCGATGCGGACAAGCTCCCGCTTTTGCTCCTTCTCCTTGATGGATTCGTCGTCTCCTTCGCTACCAAACTTGCTTGCCATGTAGTAGTACCCCTCTTCACTACGCTCGTCTCGACTTGGAGGCGTGGTGGGAGCGTCCTCAATAGCGTCATGATCGACCAGTGGCGAAGGTCGTTTATTTGAAGACCCAACAGCAAAGGTGGCCTGATGGCCGTTGAAGTCGTCGCGCGCGATGATGAAACTGCGCAGGTTGCGACGATTTGCACCGTCGAACTCATCCTCGAGACCCTAAACTACCATCAGCGTGGAAGATCGGTAAGCTATCGGAACCAGCATACCTTGGCCCATGTCCAGAATGTCATAATGATCATCGCAACAACACCGCATGCAAGAGACACCCAGGCGCCGTGAGGCACCTTCTTGAGTGAGGCACCCCAGAAAAGACCTGAGTAAACAAGGGTTGGACTTGGCTTTTGGGCTACAGAAAGGAGTATGGCTACATACCATCAACGAATCCGAAGAAGATAAAGAATGCAACTGCAGAAATCACAGGCCAGCGCTTTACGTAGCACATTTGCACTGCGACAAGGACAGTGGTAACAATGAACGCAGTTGCGACTGAGAACCTGTAGATGTTTATGGTCAACTTGGAAATTCGGACCGAACACGTGGGTTGGATACTCACCCGTAGGCGTTTGAGAGGGCCGCCGAGCTTTTGAAGGCGGCAACCATCACGATCGTCAGGATCATCACTAGTAGGTATCAACAAGTTAACGACGGTGCGCGCAATTTGGGACGAAAAGTCATACAAAGCCAGTTGAGTGCCGGAATATATACTTGACCTTGAACAGTGTCAGAAGTGTAGTTCAAGCTAAGGCTGTTGTGGTGGTAAGCCAAATGATTACTAGTCACAAAAACTCTGAGGTGCTACTGACGGGGGCAATGAGCGCATGTTTACAAGCTGTTGTCCCAGGCTGAAAGTAGCGGTAATCATGGCTTGCGAGGCAACGAGCTGAAAGAAGTCAGCGAAGGTCTTCGAAGCCTCTCAAAAAAAGGCCTACTGTAGCAAGGATTGCAAAGACGTAGAGGATCCAGAAGAGTGGCCCATTGTGAGGCCCGGGAATTGACGCATAGAAAACGTTGCTCAAAACCTGTTCACCGTCGCGGGCGAGACGTGCACCTTGTCCGAGGTACGCGAATATAAGGCATGGGTAAATGAAAAAGTTCATGGATAAACGAATGGAAAGGACATTAAATTGACCAAGGCTACGAAAACAAACGATCAGTCTTCTCAGAGTATTGCGATCGTCTCGTCTCATGGCACTTACTTGGCAAACAGCGCCTCAGAGCCGGTCAACGCAAGAATCACGCCAGAGAGATAGTCGTAGTTCTTGGTGCGCACAAAGACTGGAGCATTCAAGATTATGTCAACAATTGGTTGCAAATTTCAAACAGAATGCATACGCATGACAGCACGAGAAGGATCAAGAGCACGGAAGATGCCAGGGTAGGCGGTAACATTGACGATGCCGCAGATTCCAATGAGAACCATCCAAATTACGGACACTGTTCGGTCAGCAGATTAGCAATGCGGGATGAAGGCAGAGGAGCAGATGAATAACCACAAACCAGGAGCAAACACAGCAGCAAGTTTGGCAGTTCCAAATGGCTGGGCCAGGAACAAGACCAGAAGGAAAGCCTAAGCAAGTGTGAGCTGACCCGTTGAGAGTGAGAGAGTCCAGACTAACAATTGAGATGGGAGCAACGTGACTGCTAACAGATGGTTTTGCGATGGCAATCCCGCCAACGGCCGACGTGACAGATACGGCAGGAGTGAAAATACCTAAGAAACATTATACACCTGAAAGGCAAATGCGAAAGTAGTGGCGCTCACCGTCTGCAAGAGTCAAGGCAGTACCGAAGAGACACTTGGAAGACAAGAGTCAGCGAGATTGACGACTGGCAGACACGTTTCTGGCCACCACTCACCCACATCAGCAACGGCCACCTGAGCCGCTCGGAAAGCTTCGCCCCTGTGGAACGGCGGGTGTGTTTGCTGTCTCCAGTGAGGCTGCGTTCCATCTCGGCGTTATAATGCTTCCTGGGGAAAAGGCCCTGATACAGAGCGAATGCGCCTCCTTCGCCTTCGCCAGTGCCAAACTCTAGAGTGATCAAACTCTGAGTGCAGAAGGTCAGAACACGGGCGAAGATCGCAATAAACGAATGGGGAGGGGGACGTACATATTTGATGACAGGGACCAAGGTTAACGACCAGATAATGGCAGAAATGCCGCCAATGACGTCCTCTTTTGAGGGCACAGGACCAGAAGCGGGCCAAATGCCGTTCAACGTGTAGAGAGGCGAAGTACCGAGGTCGGAATAGATGATTCCTGCGCCACGCGAATTCATTCTACGCACAACTCATCCGAATAAGCAAAAGAACCTACCGATGGTTTGGAAGGTGAGGTAGGCGAGTTGCCAGCCTGAGACCTTCAGCGCCGTTCGTTGTGTCCGGCCATTTTCGAGAGCTAGAGCAGACAGGGCGTCGGCCATCGTATGAGAGCTGAGTGATGGTACGTGAAGGAGGAGCGACAAAAGATAGCTGGCTGGAAGATCTTTGGGTTTTAAC
Organism: Waitea zeae; assembly: GCA_037855215.1. Taxonomy (NCBI): domain Eukaryota; kingdom Fungi; phylum Basidiomycota; class Agaricomycetes; order Corticiales; family Corticiaceae; genus Waitea; species Waitea zeae. Next base: position 28,391 of record JAZHGK010005868.1, read on the forward strand.
CCGTCCACCGCGGCCAAGGGGATCTCGCGTCCGTTACGGATATGATTAGACCGGACGGCGAACGCGCCCCCCCCCCCGCTCCCTATCACAAAGGGTCACAGCCCACGTCGCTCACCCACTTACTACCATATGGAGGGAAGGTGGAGTAGCGAAATGAGCGCAGACTGAGCAACTTTCGCTCCTGGTCGACACGCGGGAACGCGTTCTTCAAATAGTCGTTACGCTGGGCTGAGCAATTATAGCTACAGGCGTGAAAGGGGCGAAACCCACCAGCGTCAGCGACTGATCTGAACAATTGCCATCAAAAGGCCCGCGATTAGATATACTCACCGTAACTAGTGAATCAAGATGTATCTCAACTACAAGGGGCGTTCTCTTCAAAGTTCTGGGAGATTCTAACTGAGATAGACTTTGATTGACGCAAATAAGTTTGGACAGGGAGTGGTTGAGTTTGAAGAAGCGAACAGGTCAGGTCCAAGAAGCTCAACCTCCGATAGAAGCCGGTTTTCTCTCACACACAGAATAATAAAACCCGAGCCCTCGCGTTTGGAGCGGAGACTGAAAAAAATCCTCTCTTCTCACCGGCTGTCCTTTTGAGCCACATGTAAGCGAGGGAGCACTAGAGAGGACAGAAACCTGCGTGGTGATTGCCATGTACTGACGTCGAGCAGACGAAAAAGGGCTAGTGCAAAACGTGCGCATATGGTCCAGTTATGAGACAAACAAGAGTAAACAAACTAGTACAAGAATTGCCAAGTTCAAAGGCAACCATCCAGGCCGTCGCATGCTACAAACACAGGTGCTCAACCCATTTCTAACTTCTGACCAACACCCTCGGTGGGGGCTGTGGCAACGAAATTGCTTGGCGCGTCGGCGGCTTAATTTGTGTAGCCGCACTGAGTGGCGGCCGTAGTGTGGGGAGTTCAATCCCAGAAAGATGCATCTGCCCCTTAATGACTTCCTGTGATTCCAGGGAAACGTGCGTCGAGCCCAAAGGAACACGATTGTCACCACGCATCAGCCACGCACTATCAGCTCATGTGAGCTTCACTTACCGCTAAAATCTCTCTTCTCATAGTACGCGTGTGAACAGTACATATCCATATCGCAAAGCTCAGTCCTCGAAAGAACCTTTTGTATTCTTTGATCAAACTCGAAGTCGGCGGCGCTTGCTCGTTGAGGCCCACAGCCTCTACCTCTAATCTTTTGTGACGTGTGTGCTGCGGGTCAGAACAGATAAGGTGGGAATGGTGTCTTGATTGGCTTACTTTTGTAGCCTTTCGTGGTAATAATCGGCTTCTGACAGCATCCCACATTCGACCGCCTTCTGCAACTCACTTCTTGTTCGAGCCAGAGCCTTCTTTAGGGCCACAAGTCGTGCTTGAGGGAGATGGAATCGAATGCTGAAGATAGCGCCAACAAGTGCGAATGCGCCGACAATGAACCCAAAGTCGTCGGCAGCCACATCTAGGTCGCCGCTCATGACTGGTGGTGGTATAAGGTGATAGCGTATAAGAGTATCAGACTCGCAGGCAGTACGTGGACGCAAAGTTCAGACGCATGCGCTGCAGCCGTTGAAGCTTGTGTACTACCCAGTGTGAACAGGTGTTTTAAGATAGTCTATATGGCTTGGGGCGCTTGGCTTGTAACTGCGGTATACAGGATTCGCTGCAGAGAAGCCAAGAAGTAGATGAAGTGGGCGACTTTGTCGCTATCTAAACTCCTAGCATCATACAAGAAAGAGCTCGTCTTGACCGTCATTGACTTTCGCCGAGCGTATCAAGTTTGCGTTCGACTTTTTCACGGCGAATACAGCAACTAGATCCATCCTGCTTCTTTCGTCTCGCATATATTGAAACGTACGACAGCCAAGGGCGCCTAGTATACTTGGCAATGGCATCACTGGCAACATTAGGGGCTAAGTACATACATACATACATAGACCTCCTCTACCTTCCTAGCCGGCAATTCCCAGTGCTGGACATAGTAGGAAGTACTACATGGCTGAGTCTTGCCAGTGAGCTGCGACGTGGTCTTGCATCCCACGCTGTACACGCATATTTGACGTATAGCACATGCTTGGTACGCTCTTGGTGCTGAAGGGCTCAATAAAGAAAAGAAAAGAGCCACGGACGAGCTGGCATCACGGCGAAAGGAAAAGTCGGACAATTGATGGGACCCGTACCCAAACGTAGGGTAGAGGCCGAGGGGCCGGGAGAGAACTTCCTCGAGTGACTTCGGTAAAGACATCTTCCCATGCAGGCTGACAGCCTGCCCACAAACAACAACTGTGCCTACTCAGTCGAAATCCAAACCATTCATCTACCATCACACCTGCTGTTAAACTCGATTGAGCAATGATGACCTCAGCTTTGGCATTTGAAATGAGTGTGGAGGATCGTGAAAGACTGATCGCGGCCGCATTCGAAGGCAAGATACATTCTCACAAGCATATCGCAATCTAGGTTGAAAAGGCTTAACCAACATCTGCCTTTCAAACTGCATATTCTATCAGCCCGCGAGCGTGCATATAGCCCGTACTCCAAGTTTCGTGTTGGGGCAGCACTTTTATCCACGAAGGGAGACATTATCAAAGGAGCAAATATTGAGAACGCATCATATGGTGGGTATGCGCATTTCTCCCTCTCTTTGGCCGTCGCGTTTGAAACTTTAACTACGTATTCTGATCACGTTTTTCTTTGCCTAGGGGGAACTATCTGCGCTGAGAGGACGGCACTGGTGAAGGCTGTTGTATGTACCACCGCAACTCGAACTCTTCGCATATGGCGCACGTCCGATCTGACCTGGTCTTTCAGAGCGAAGGCGTCAAGTCCTTTACTGCCATCGCTGTCGTGACGTAGGCCGTGCTCTGACTGGCTGCCTTCAACATGCTCACCGAAACGACTGTCTCCCTTTTTTTGAGTAGCGACGTCAAGCAGCCGATCTCACCCTGCGGGATCTGTAGGCAATTCATACGCGAGTTTTGCTCCCTGAAAACGCCCATTCTCCTCGTACCTAGCGACTATCAAGAAACCCAAAGCGGCATTCTCGAACGCACGCTGGGAGAACTGCTTCCCGATTCGTTCGGCCCTGAACACTTGGATTTACCCCGTGAGTAGTGATTCACCTCCAGGTACGCACACTCTTGCCGAACAAACCAAGACCTCAAATACATTCAAATCACCATTTCCAGAGGTGTTCAGATAGTATTATCACAGCTTTTTATTTAATTTGACAGACAAAAGCGCTGTACAAGTATATTAAAATACAAGTTTTCGTCACACGCGCGAAACAGCCAAGTATAATCCCTTAGATCAACAATGAGAAAAGTGCGAAGGCGCCAAGGAGGCCGGCAGCAGCGCTTGTGACTGAGCGACTGGCGTTGTTTTTTCCGGAATTGCTTCCGCCCTTCTTTATTTCAGTGGCCGCAAAGTCTCCTGTGGAGCATTTGAAGCCGAGGGTGTCCTGTTCGCCCTTGGCAAGGGCGCTAGAGTTGCAGGTAACTTCAGGCGTGCTGCCGTTGTGATCCTTGATGTTGATGTCCACAAACTGAAGGTTCGTGGCCGTGTCTGGGTAGAGGTCGAAAATAATGGCCTGTGGAACCTCGGCCGCGCCCTGAACGTGGTTCCAGCAGGGGCTGGAAATGCAGGTCCCGTCCGTCCAATTCGTGCCCAGAGTGCCCGTAAAGTTCTGGAAGGTGAAGCTGTCGATGTGTGTCGAGTTACCACTAGGGTTCGGGGGACGAGGACCCTTGTCCTGATCATAATAGCTAAGCGGTTGCTGGTTAGCAGCTATCACAGTTCCGTTTTATTTGATAGAGCATACTTTTGGGTAATGAAGATACCAGTCGAAACGTTGACAAGGTGGATATTCGCCCAAGTGACGTTCGTCGCCTCGCCGTTGCCACCCGTCCAGGACTTGTAGCGCGCGCCGTAGACGGCGCCGTCCATCGTCCAGTTGTCGAAGCGGACGTTATGCACGCTCGCGACCGACCCATTCTTCCCCAACGACCCGATGGACAGGCCGTGTGAGGAGAAGCCGCAGTAGCCGTTTTTGACGAGAATGTCGCGTGCGCCGTTGACGACGGAGATACAGTCGTCGCCATTCCAGCCGGTGTAGCCATCGACGGTGATGTTTTGGCCCGAGAGGTTGAATCCGTCGGTATTGAACGGGAAGGAGACGGTGCTGTCGCGAGTGCCGTTTCGTGGCTTGGCGAGCACGTAATGGTTCTCGATGTGCACGTTCTTTCCAGGAATGTTCCAGCCCCAGGCGACCGGGTAGATCACTTTGAGACCAGACAGGAGGCCATTAGTCACGTTGAACGTGGCCAGTTGCGGGCGGAGGGTCTGGTCAAAGGACATTTCAGCGGGTCGTGCTGAGAAACAAACAGCATTGGACCTACGCGGTTGCCACGGTCCCACCACTGTTGACCAAAGCCGTGGAATGCGCCCCAGTCAGACTGGTTTGAGCCGTGGATGTAGACGTCTTCTCCTTGAATGTAGAACCAAGGTGTAGCATAAGTCTTTTAATAAAATGTGAGCTCATAAACTATTTCATATTTAATTTGCGCGTACCGAAGGCTTGTTGTTGGTCGTATTGATTTTCTGCTGGACAGTGGAAATGTCGTCGGGCAGAAGAAGGTTGCCCTGCAACTGGACTGTGACGTTCTCTGCGAGTTGTTACGAACGAAACACGATCAGCATCCACGCGTGACAGGTTGAAAAGGTAACTGTTCACTGAGGTTGTCCAACGTCACAGGCGTGTACGCAGAATAGTTGTGCGCGGCAAAGGTGATGACCGAGTCTTCGCGGCACTCGTCGAACGCGGCGAGGATGGCAGGTGAGTCATCCTGGCCTGCAGAGTATGCGACGGTACACTCCTTGGCGTTCGCGGTAGTGAATGAAGAAGAGGCCGCCCAGAGCGCGGTGAGCGCGACGGCGGTGGCAGTGGACGTGCGTTTGGCCATGACGAGACGAAGTGGTCGTTGCCAGGAGGAGGACAGACTCTGAGCAGGAGAGTCGACGTGTCTCGTACAGCTTCTCATACCAGCCTTTATACTTTGCGGGGCGCGAGAACAATTTCAACCCCACGCACCGGACGATTTTTTGGCCATGATGGCTGCAGGGAAGCGATTTGTCGTGTGGGGAAGGAGTCGACAGCGACCGACGGTCCGGGGAACAACCGTTCGCATCACGCGCTGATCGCCAACGCGAGCGTGGGGTGCGGTCCGCTCCGGTCCGCTGCATTGAACTGTGTGAGCCCTGCCAAGTGGTTATGGGGCTGTTTGCAACAGAAGGCGGGCCGGGAAGAATAAATGAACGGATACCGCCTGTTTAGTACGTGGTCGTGCACCGAAGGAGGCAAAGGATATATGCATGCGGCTAGTATACACATTGTGTACGGTATCGAAAGTTGTCCTCATTGTCTGTTACTACTGCGAAGGGTAGCGTACCATATATGGATGCAAACAGGAACACTAAATACCCATATGATCAAAAACAGAATAGAAAGGAGCGGCACGGCGAGCCAGCGCATCGCCAGAGTCATTTGAGAGAGTCCATACGAGGGAGAGCGAGATGAATGAAGGGAACGCCAGGGTGTGCGGCAGGAAAAAAGTGTCACGAAAACAACGTCCGAGCCGCACAGCGAGGCGATCGAAGTAAGAAGAAAGAGAAAGTCCATTAGTGGAGCGGCTACTACGCCGCTGGCTCGAGGATTAAAAAAAAGGAGGAGCTTAGAGGGCGAACACGGCGAAGGCGGCGACGACCGCAATCAGCCCGGATGCGGTGGAAACGGTGGAGCGCGCTGAAGCTGCGTTCTTGCCGTCACTTGATGTGTTCTTGCCCGTCGCGCTCGCAGATTCGGCTGAGCCGGTGTGAGATCCGCTCGCGCTCGCAGACACAGACAGGCTGGGTGGAGGCAAGTTGTACTGGGCACGGATCATGTCTGCCGCGGCTTCGGCCAGACCAAAGGTGGGAGCCATCAACTGTGGTAGTTGCAAACACGCTGTGAGCAAAAGGAACGTAAAACAGAAGAAACGGGTACTTACGTGTGCAGAGAACGGAACAGTGAACACGCTCGAATCAACGACGCGCAGGTTGTCGGTGCCATAGACCGTGAGGCGGCCGTCGACGACACCGCCGAGGGACTTGGGGAGGAGCGCACACGCGCCGGACGGGTGGTACTCGGTGTAGACGTTCCCGCGGATCCAGTCTTCCCAGTCCTGGTCGCTCTGCACGTTGCTGCCGGGCGCGATCTCGTCCCCGGCGACCGCGCCGAGCCCTGCTGACGTGCCGATCTTGCGCGCGAGCTTCATGCCCTCGCGGAGGACGACGACGTCCTGCGGGTGGCTGAAGTAGCCCGGGTCGATCTGCGGCTTGTCGAACGCGCTCGGGGAGGTGATCCACATCCGGCCGGTCGAGAGTGGGTGCTGGATACCGGCCTGGACCTGGAGCGAGCGCGCGCCGCCCTGCTGGGTGCCCATCAAGCCGAGCAGGATCTCGATCTGGCCGACGTCCGACTCGAGGATGCCGTCCATCTCAGTCCCGTAGAGGGCGTCGTAGCCAGCCTGGACGGTGGGGTCGTCGCTCGGGACGAGGCCGGACTTGACGGCATTGGCGCGGGTGGCGGAGAGCTCTTTGGCGAAGGCGCCGACGTCGTCGAACAGGCGCTTGGCGGGCACGTACGCCGTTGCGCTGTTCACGAAGCTGAGCAACTTGGGGTCGACGGAGGAGTAGTCGCCGGCGTCGACGTTGTCCCCCGCGGCGGACGCCTGGGCCATCGCCATCGTCTTCACTGTGTCTGCGCTCGTCTTCCACACCACACCGGTGGACAAGTGGTCCTTCAGGTGCTGGCCGACGCCCGGCAGGTTGATGACCGACTTGACGCCCGCAGCGGAAAGCACGTCGGAGGGGCCGACGCCGGAGAGCATGAGCATCTGAGCGGAGGCGACGGCACCGCCGGCGAGGATGACCTCCCGGCGGGCGGTGACAGTCTTGGCGGGTGCGCTGGCGCTGGAGGCGAACGTGACTCCTGTGGCGCGCTGGTTGCCTGTCGTGCTGTTCTTGGTGAAGGTGACGGCGGTGACGGTGGCGTTGACGAGGATGGAGAGGTTAGGGCGAGGCGGGAGCGGATCGATGTAGCCGCTGCGGGCGTACGAACGCTTCCAGTCGCCATTGTTGATGGCGGAAGTGGCAACGAAGCTATTTTTTTTAAAAAAAAAGCACAGCGTCAGCGGCGTCTCGTACTGAAATGGGTGGTGTCCACCCACCCGCCAAAGTTGCTGCCGCCGTCAGGGTCTTTGGTGTAGCCGACGTTGTTCGCAACGAGCGCGCCCTGCCACTCGCCCACGAGGGGGTGCATGTACCCAGGCCACCCAGTGTGGATGGCGCCACTGGTGCCGTGGCTGGCGGCGTCCCACTGGATGTTGCCCGTCTTGGCGACGTCGTCCGAGGGCGCGGCAAAGTTCTCGCTCTTCTTCATTCCGGCGAAGATCTTGTCCCACCCGAGCGTGTCGGAGGCGTTGCCGAGCTTGGCCCAGGCGTCGACCTCGAGCTGGGAGGGGCGGACGTAGTAGAGGCCGTTGACGGCGCTGGAGCCGCCGAGGACTTTGCCTCGGGGCCAGGGGAGGACGCGGTTGCCCAAGTTGGGCTGGTTGACGGTGTTGTAGCCCCAGTTGACGGGGCCGCCCATGAGAGAGTTGAAGTAGGTGTACCCGGGAGTATCTAACCGAATTTGGAAGTGATCAGAGAGAAAGTGCCGGGGAGTCGAGTGCGTCAGCGGCACGGCGAAAAGGCGGAAAAACTGGCTGCGTACCGATCTGGGTCTGTACTGATTCTCCGGTGTCGCCTGCTTCGAGTACGAGGACGGTAGTGTTGGCGTCCTCGGACAGGCGGGCTGCGAGGGTGAGGCCGGCGGTTCCGCCACCGGCGATGATAAAGTCGTAGGCGGAATCGATGTTGCCGTCGTAAGCGATGTTGGAGTGATCGCGGCGGTGAACGTTGGCGCGGTGGCCGCCTGTCCAGGCGAAGACTGCGCTGGGGAGGGCGAGGACGAGGAGGGATGAGGAGATCATGGGGAGGAGGGGGGAGGAGGAGGAGGAAGAGGAGGGGGCGGGAGAGAGAATCGCTGCGAGAGCGAGAGTGGTGGTGTGGTGAGGGTGGGGGAGAGGAAGGAAGAAAGAAAGAAAAAAACGAATGGGTGGGAACCGTTTCTGCTGGGTGATGATGATATAGGCAACGAAACGGCGTGTTCAGACCGCGGAGGGGGTCGGACGAGTGCCCGTGAGTCGGGGTGCCGGTGTCTGCGGCCTACTGCGCTCGAGAGTGGACCGGATCAGGGGGACGAGGCAACTTCGAGACCGGCAAAAACAAAGAGAATCCCACTCTCTGTAGGCTTCAATTTCAGATTTCAGACGGGAACAACGCCGGGTCGTCCTCTCGACGACGGGCCAAGATGTCTATCTCGAAGAGGGCGCCAGGAGAGAGAGAGAAAGGAGGAGAGGCTAAGGAATGGCTCGGCAGCTGGGCGTCAGAGGACGAGGAGGCCGTCGACGGGCCACCTCCTGCACACTTTTCTCCTGCACCCGTCGTCATACATTCATCATCGCCGTCACAAGTGAGGTCGTCCCTAGCCGGAGAGGTCCAAGGGGAGGCGTCGCCATGTGTGCGGGTGTGGGAATGATATCATCAACAAGAGAAGGGGGGAAAGGTGGAAAACGTCGCTAAGGCCAGATCCGCGCCTGCCAAAGGGCAAAAGGTTGGTGCACCCGTCGGCAACCTGCTCCGAGCCGAGATGCTTTAATCATTTTCCTTCCCAAGTAGTCACTGCACACGTCCCGCATGGAAGAACAAAAAAAAAATATGTGTACCTCCGCACACAGCCTCGGAGGAAAAACTAGGGAGAAACAGTCCAAGCAAAGCGCTCATGAGTACACAGCCAGAAGCGGCCACTCCTCGGCCATCTTCCAGACTCTACAGCATTGCACAACTTAACAACAACAACAACTAGGAGGGACGAACATACGTTTTGCATACAACGGATCGAGAACCGGCATGAAAGAAGAAAGAAATCAACAGTCCCAGCGAGAATCGTGTTCGACCCGTCTACTCCTCGTCCTCAAACCGCAGCACCCTCGCGTCCTCGTCGACCGGGACGTGTCGGTAGCCCCTGCTCGCTCGGTAGTCTGTCGTCACACCCCTGAACTTGGACCCCACCCACTCGACCGCAACGCCCGCCACGCCGACCACGAACCACGGCACGCTCGCGAGCGTGTCCACCCACCCGCCGCTCGCAGAGCCCCCGTAGTAGTGCGTGCGCGTGCCGTCCCCGCCTGGCAGCCGGATCGCGCCCGCGCCAGGCCCGTGCGTCTTGTACCACCAGCTCCCCACCATGCCCGCGAAGCCGGCGGGGATCAGCGCCATGAACAGCCAGAACCAGCCGCTGCGACTCCCCAGTCCCGGGCAGACGTGCTCCGCACCGCGGTCCAACCGCTTCCCGCCCTTGCAAGACGAGTGGGCGATCTTCCGGTACGCCGTCCGGTCGTACCACTTTTCTTCCCCTTCCCGACACACCTCGTCCGTAGACGGCAGCGGCTTCAGGCCCTCGCTCAGCTTGCACTCTCCGTTCACGCGCACGTAGTTGTATTCACTACCATCGGCGGAATCAGCTCGACACGGTCGCGTCGTCAGCCCCACAGCGGCGTCTGCACGCACCATTCAAAGTCGCTCTCCACGCACTCGCAGTCCTTGACCACTCGTTCCTTCGCCTTCTCCTGATTTCCGACGACGCAGTTTCGGTCGCGCTTCCGCCTGTGGTAGAGGACCTGGCGTCCAAAGAGGCATTGCTCGGCCCGCTCCTCTGACGGAGACCACAACTCAAAGTCGTCATGGCCAGGGTCCTCGAGGTTGATTTGGCCTGTGAGGAGAGCAGTGCAGGGTCAGAAACAGCATACGAGGGACCTGGGAAATGTATGACTGAATATACTTGCATTTTTGGGTCGTCAGCGACGAAAAGTCGATCTGAATCGCGACTGATCCCCGACCACCAGGCGCGTCCGCGAAGAGGATGAATCGCCGACTGGTGTCACTCGGAACGGTGAGAATCTGTCGCACGCGGTACTTCTCATCTGCAAACTGGTACTCCTGCCAGTGCAGGCCCTCGTCCGTCGTGAAGAGCACCGTGTTCGTCGGCACCTCGTCGTTCGTCATCACCAGCACGCTCCCAGAGTCACCAAACTCCCACAGGTGTGCGTCCTTGTGCACTTCCTCCCACGTGAAGCCGCCGTCGCGAGAGAGGAAGGTGTCCGACTCTGTGTACGGCGCGAGCGTCTCCCCCACGTTCCCCACTGCCATGAGTAAGCCAGGTACGGACGGCGTCGAATAGGTCGCCCGCGGGTCGTATCGCTCCGTGTAACCGTGCACTTGCAGCGAGCACGCCACCGTCTTGCATTCGTATTCCCTCCCTTGTGAGTCCTTCTTGGGTGGCGTCAACCGCTTCCACGTCCCGCCGTCGTTGTGCGTGATCCGACTCTGCAGCTTTTTCTTCCCGCTCATGCCTGCCTCCTCTGCGTTGGACACCACATTGATGAGCGCAATGCCGTCGATTCCGATTACTTTCTCAAAATCGACGTAGCCTGCCTCGTTTCTGTTGACGTGCTCGACAGATATACCAAAGTACGTCCCGTTGGAGTTGGACTTGAGGATGTTGCCCCACCACATTCCTGGCTGCTCGTTTGTGGTCACATGCAAAAACAGGGAGTCTGTGGAGGATTCGAGGATGGTGTAAGACTGAACAAGGAATGCCTTAGTTCAACAGCACAGAATAGGTGTAGATGGGATTAGGAACACGTACGTGCTGATCCGGGCGCATGGTGGGTGGGAACTGTCCTACAGCAAAGTGTTGTCCGTCGAGAGAAACTTGCAGGTCGAGCGAGTCGCGGTTGCTCATCACCTGTGAGGTGCAAAATGAACTCTACAATCAAGTTGGGAACAAACAAAATATGCTTACCTCTGCCACTACAAGATACTCGGAGAATTTAGCAAAGCCCACGATAGAGTTGAACAGTTTCTTCTTCTTTTGGTAATAGTTGGTCCCAGTGATAAACTCAAGCGGGTTGTTGGCCTTGTTGAAACTTCGCTGCGCACCCTTCTTGGTTCTATAGCTCTCACACATGATTTGTGTCGGATCTGCGTGCAAGTCCTTGTCGCGTGCCCACTCACACGTGCGCACGTACTTGTCAACGAGGGACCAATCTCGCCCATGATTCGTCGAGTAGTGAGCTTCGACATGGCAGTCACCACCGTACCCGGCCTCACATCCACTAGAGCCATGCCAAATAAGGTTATCGGAGTTCTGCGGGTTGAAGTAGAGTACTGGAATTCCAAAGGTGTTTGTCGGCAGCTTTGCGTGCAATGAGAACCAGTTCTTCCCCGTATCAGTGGTGTAGAAATATTTGCTGGAGTCGGTGATCAGATAGCCCCGGTCAGAGGAGTATGGGTGGAGGTAAAAGACAAGAAATTTTTCTCCACGATGGAGCTGATGCCAGGTGTAACCCTCATTGTTTGATTGCCAGATGGTGTGGTCTTCCAAACGGACGAGAATTGTCTGAAAACAATGAGTTCTACTATCTCTGATACCCAGAAGTATGACGATACTTACAGTTGAATCTCGGAAATATTCTTGCTGAAGGACTTTGGCCGGAAACTTGAACTATTTTGGTATAAACACAAGTTTTCATGGACGAGGAACTGGAACTACTTACGATCTGATGAGCAACTTTACCATTAGGAGGCGCAGCTGTAACGATTGTGAGCTTCGAAACTCATGAAAGCAGAAAGCGAAGAATCAACTTACCTTGTGAGCATTTCTTCTCAACAGGTTTGTCTTTCTTCACGCCTTTGTCTCGGTCGCAGGTGTTGCCAGGGATAAGACGATATCCAGACGATCCCTTGAATGTTTCATTGGGATCACCCTTGGTACAAACACCCTCAGGCACAGGCTCTGGTCCTCGCGGTTCGCACTTTCCCTCACTTGTACGTACAAAGTTGTAGTCGCTATACAAGTAGTCCATGATGAGATGAATTGAAACCTGATTTATATTTGAGCTTACCATTCATAATCTTGATCCTCGCAAGGGCAGTTTTCTTCATGTTCAACAGGATCGTCAAACTTCTTTCCCACATAGCAATCGGCGTCGGCTTTCCGACGCCAATACCATTGCTGTTGATAAAATAGTATGTCAGCTACTGGCGGAGACTTTGAAAAAAACTATACCGTTACCTTGTGCCCCATGAGGCATTCCTTGCCCTTGGATGAGCGTGCATACCATTTTTCCATATCATCTTCTGTACATTGACGAGAGCGGGTAGGAGCGAAGTCCAGATGGACAACAGCTATACCACCTTCGGAGGTCTTGTCCTTTCGAGCAAGCTGTCCAACCATAACGAACTTTTGCGACGTTGAATCGGGCACAGTCACAAGCGCGCGTGAGCGAATGGTGAGACCAAGGCTTTTCTCCTTCCTGTGACTCATGCCTCAGTAAAATGCGACAGGTTTATAGGACAAGCATACAAACTCACCAGCTTTTACCCTCGTCGGTTGAGTAGCGCACACTTTCAATACCGTCCTCATCATTAGCAATAACCATGATACTGCCAGAGTCTCCGAATTCATAGATGTGTGCGTCTTTGTGTATCATCTTCCATGTCAAACCCGCGTCAGTAGACAAGAATGTGTCACAGTCCTCGTATGGCTTTAGGTAGGAACCAACTGAGCCGACACCCATGACAAACCCGGGCGCAGGGGAGGAGAATATCCGCCCAAAATTGTGCGGCGTAGTAATAGAGTGCAGATGAAGGGAGCATTTCTCTCGGTCATTTGTGTCGCAGCCGATACTCTTTCCATCCACGTCCTTTTCAGGGGCCTCAAGCTGGGTCCAAGTGCGACCTACGAAAAAGAAGCGCTCAATGAGAGGCTCTGTCATTCTGAGTGGAAACATACCGTCATCAAAAGTGATACGAGATTGGAGTTGCTTGGGAACTCCACGATTCTTGAATTCCTGAGCATTTGAAACTATGTTCGCAATACCAATACCATCCACGCCATATATGTTTTCAAAATCGACATATCCCGCGTCGTTGCGATTGGTACCAGGCAAACTTTCAATGAAATAGGTGCCGTTAGAGTTACTGACGAAAAGCGTGCCGACAGAGTCGTGATTGTCTAATACGACGTCGACGCCGAGAGAATGGGTCGTGCTCTCAACGATCGTATACCCGTTCTCGCGAAGCCGAGCCGATGATGCGTGGGGGAACTGTGCCTTAGCCCAGGTCTTCGCATCCACACTCACGTAGAGCATCATCTCTCCGTTGCCTCCAGCAGACAAATCCTTCAAGGCGACAACAGCAAATTTGGATACGATAGCCAATGCAACCACGCCGCGCGCTCCCTTGCCGATTCCGAAATCTTCAACGCGATTTTCCTTTTCAAAAAAGTCCGTGCTGGAAAAGACGCGTGAAGCTCCAAGAGAGTGTTTTCCGTCCTGAGATTCGGTATCGAATCCAACACAATAAATGAGGTTGGAAGGAGCGTCGTGCTTGAACTCTTTCTTGCTGTGAGCGAATTGACAGCTGACGGTTTCTGAAAGCAGTTTTTTGAGTCCATCGGCAAACCCGTCTTTGGTGTAATACGTCTGTGAGAAATGATTTGAGCCAAAGCAATCGCTGGAAGCACATTGGCCAAAATCACCTCATCTCGGCAGACGGAGCCCCACCCGCTCCTATCGCATCGAACGCCCTGGTAAAGTACGTAGCCAGATAGCTTGGGGTCTGAATGAAAAGAGAGGGGATTTCCTCGAGAGGCTTCAACTGGAACCTCGAATGATCTCCAGGTCTTGCCTCGGTCGTCGGTGCGCCAATGTGTCAGTGTTTTGGTGATAGCGTATGCCTACATAAGCGCCAAACTGGAGCGTGAGTGTGCTTTAACTAGATGAGCGCCAGTGCGAGAGAGCTCACAACGCGATTGTTAAATGGATGGGCGATGACCATCTCCACATCGCCCCGCGGTATGTCTGTGACCCTTTGCCATTTCTTGCCTTCATCGTGTGATATGTGGATGTTACCCTCGATAATATCGTGGTACACAAGAGTCTAAATGAAGAACTCGATTATTAGTTAAACCACTCAAGGTGATCCGACTCAAAAGTCTCACAGGAGAGTCCTCAAAGAAGAATATGCGTGCAGGCAGGTTATGGAACCGGTTTACTGTTACAGTTGGGTCCGCGGCATGGACGAGTGCGATTCCTAAGAGAAAGCATAGTCCCCAAGTCCAGACTGCGAGGAGCTTGCGTCGCTCGCTCATCGTTTCCACCAGAGTCGTTGTGGTGGGCTGTATACGCGGGTAGTAGTCGCGTCGAGTGGTGGATACAAATCAAGTTGTGCTGCGGAGCACCTGTACGGCCTCTTCGTAACTGAAAGTCTGGAGACCACGTCTGACGCCCGTTGTGCACGTGACATATAGTTGCACCAAGTGGTAGCCCAATATGGAACTACTTATTTAGAATATCTTCACCAAGTAAGTAGGCCAGAAAAGACATTCAACAGTATTAGATGTATGATACGGATACAAGGTCGCTAAAGTAGCCGTCCGTTAATCAATAACGCCCAAGTGATCTTCCTTTATCGTCCCAATGGCGAACTAGGAATGGAAAAGTACACGGAGAGGGTCGAAGACACAGCGAGTCAGTATCAGCAGGTCATATAGTAACGTAAAACATCCAAGGCAACTTACAATCTCCGTCGCATCGACACGGGTGCCAACGATTTTTAGGCGAACACGAGTGTTGTTTTCGATAATCTGTGCGAGGTGCTTTATGAGTTACAGGTCCAAGGTTTATTGGGAAAGTAATTTCACCTGCTCATCTGAGGCAAAAGAAGGGGGGTTCGAGTTCGGGTCGAACTTCATGTCAGGATGGATGAGCTATTGAAGGTTTGAGTATTTCAGGCGAGTGGCATGTCATGAAGCTGGTTCATACTTGGTGCGATACAAAGACCTGCAGAGGGCCAACTTCCGCAAAGAAGCCCATCTTTGGTATGGGTGTGAGAATGTGGTCTATGGGAAAGCAGCAGTCAATGCGCACCTTGGTTACGTTCTTTACCACGCCGTCTACGACCTCCCCCTTGAACGGCTTGAACACAATAGCGCGGTAACGCGTTACGAACTCCGCTTGTCCAGAGCCAGAGAGTACAAGGCCTTTGCCGATATCGAGCACAGATACCACGGCAATGATGTAGCCAAACTGTCCAGAACACGTTCCTTCAACGTCGGCGTAGAGCTTGTTCTCCAGGAACTCAAGCATGCGAGGCCCGAAGTAGGATGGGTGCAGCAAGATGGTGTGCGTGAGTTCTTTCTGTCGTGGTTGCAAACATGAGTTCTATAAAACTCTGCTGCTTGAATGCACTGACAATGAAGAACATGGTGGCGGTCGGAGGCAAACACGAGCAGCGAGTAACCAGCGCGTCCGGAAACAGGCGCTGGTGGTCACTCATGGGCCCTCAGGCCTAGGGACTAGCACGGGCGACCCTCGCCCGGGCTGCCCGTGGTCCGCCCGCGCCCGGGTCGAGTGAGGCCGGGCGGTTTTTGCCCAGTTGGCCACCCAGCCAACCGGGCAAATTGCGGGCCGTTCTTATGTAAGCCAAGAAGCCACTTCGGCGACCCGTTGTCCTCAGATACCACTACTTGCCCGATATCCTGCTTTCAGATTGACTCTAATAGTTAGATTACCTCTCCGCTATTGTTCCTTGCAAACCGTGCTATACTATGGCTTAAGCTATGATCTTGTATTCCTATGGCAAATAATTTATATATAAAATTTGTTTCGATGTTTGAACTTGACTAC
Source organism: Waitea zeae (assembly GCA_037855215.1). NCBI lineage: Eukaryota > Fungi > Basidiomycota > Agaricomycetes > Corticiales > Corticiaceae > Waitea > Waitea zeae. The sequence continues at coordinate 44,286 of JAZHGK010005868.1, forward strand.
ATTGCTGCTTTCAAGTTGTGCAAGGCTTTCTGTGGATCATACATGATCCCTTCGCTGTCAGTGCAATATCTTTGTGTACAAGCATCTCAATCCATGAGTTAGTTTCAGTCAAGAATGTACTAGCAAAATGCAAGGATCTGTTATAAAAGCACCTAGTAAGTTTACATGATACTATTTTCATATTTTGTTACTCACTACTAAATTAACTGCTATTAGCATCTTCTGTTGACGCCGAGCGAGCATTTTTTAGTGGTCGCTTGTCAGTCAATTATCTTCAACATGGTATGTCGTCACAAACTTTCAAGGCTCGAATGGCAATTGGATCGTGGATCAAGACGCCTGCGTTTTCCGAGGATAGTTGCGTTGATATAATTAGTAGATATTGTTGTTTGAATGACAGCTACCAACATCTGATTTTTGAGCTGTTTACATATAGTTTTATATATTTTTGTGTCAATATTAACGATTATACAATAATGTTTTAGTGGAGCAAGACTCAGTCAATAATGTAGTGTCAGCAATATGACAAATATTGCGTCGCCCGTGGTACACGCCCGGTCCTCGCCCGGGCACGTCTATATACGGAAGGGGACCACGGGCCACGACCGGGCTGCGCCCGGTCGACCCATGCTAGTCCCTACTCAGGCCTACGGCTGCTTCACAAATATTTTGAGCCTATACATATACTTTGTAGTATCATTTCATCACGGCCGACTAGCTCAGTTGGTTAGAGCGTGGTGCTAATAACGCCAAGGTCGTCGGTTCGATCC